>RJWJ010005436.1:0-68402 GCA_004363605.1 Indri indri
TAATTATAATATAATAACAACAGTAATAAGTGCTACCTAAAGTGAGCACTTTACATGTGTTGATCTAAGATCTGTCACGTCTGTCAGATCCTCATAGACCCTATGAGGTAGGTACTGTTATTACATTTTTTTTTTTTTTTTTTTTTTTTTTAGACAGAGTCTCACCCTTTTGCCCTGGCTAGAATGAGTGCCGTGGCGTCAACCTAGCTCACAGCAACCTCAAACTCCTGGGCTCAAGCAATCCTTCTGCCTCAGCCTCCTGAGTAGCTGGGACTACAGGCATGTGCCACCATGCCCGGCTAATTTTTTCTATATATTTTTAGTTGTCCGATTAATTTCTTTCTATTTTTAGTAAAGGCGGGGTCTCGCTCTTGCTCAGGCTGGTCTCGAACTCCTTAGCTCAAACAATCCGCCCGCCTCGGCCTCCCAGAGAGCTAGGATTACAGGCGTGAGCCACCGCGCCCGGCCCTGTTATTACATTTTACAGGTGAGGACACTGCAGAGTAGTGAGGTTAGCAGTGTAGAACAGAGGTAAAAGGCCACGTGATAGTCCATAATTTTAGTTTGTTTTGGAATTAGTTTGTGGTTGTTTAGTTAGCCTAGGATAAACCGTGTTTGGTAACAAAAATCCCTAAAATCTCAGTGGCTTAAAAACACAAAGGTTTATTTCTTGCTCATATTATGTGGTCATCTTGGGTTGGCCTGGAGGCTACTCCATGTCATCATTGGGACTGAGGCTGACGGTGCAGCTTTCATGTGGGACTTGTTGATCTTGTGGTACATGGCAGAATCTTGAGATGACGCTTACAACTTCTGACCCAAAGTGGCCCTTCTGCTCAGGTAGCATTGGCCAAAGCAAGTGTGGCCAGGCTAGATAGCACAGGGTAACAATGTATATAATCCTCCCACAGGGATGGGTAACACATAGTTGGAACAATGCTAAATATATCACAACAGTCTGTTCATTTACCCTAGCAAGGCTTAACTACCAGGGAACAGAGAGAGCCTGCCGAGGGCAGAGTCTGGGGAAAGATGGCCAGGAGGAAACAGAGTAGGGGCTGAGGTTCCAAGTTGGGTAATATGGCAGCAAATGAAGGTAGGTTTTTTTTTTTGTTTATTTTCAAGTCTTTCGCCCATTTTAAATTGCATTATTTTTTGCTATTGAGTTACTTGAGTTCCTTGTATGACATATTCTGGATATTAACCCCTTGTCAGATGCATAGTTTGCATATATTTTCTCCCATTCTGTATGTTGTCTCTTCACTCTATTGATTGTTTTCTCTGCTGTGCAGAAGCTTTTTAGTTTGATGTGATCCCATTTGTCTATTTTTGCTTTTTGTTGCCTATGCTTTTGAAGTCTTATCCAGAGAATCCTTGCCCAGATCAGTGTCATGAAGCGTTTCCCCTATGTTTTCTTGTAGTAGTTTCATAGTTTTGGGTACCTTACATTTATGTCTTTAATTCATTTTGATTTGATTTTTGTACAGGGTGAGAGATAGGGGTTTAGTTTTGTTTTTCTGCATGTGGATATCCAGTTTTCCCAGCACCATTTATTGCAGAAACTGTCCATTCCTCAGTGTGCAGGCATGGATTTATTTCTGGGTTCTCTATTCTGTTCCAGTGGTCTATGTGTCTGTTTTTATGCCAATACCATGCTATTTTGGTTACTATACCTTTGTTGTATATTTTGAAGTCAGGTAGTGTGATGCCTCCACACCTTGTATTTTTTTCACAGAATATATTAATATCATTCTTTATTCAGTCCCATAGGTTCCAGTATGTATATATAGTTTATTTTACCAATCCTTAGTGATGGACATTTAGGTTGTTTCCACTTTTGTATTATTATGATGATGCAGTAAGTCAGTTTGCAGATACATTAGTTTGTACGCATATAGGTATATTTATAGAATAAATATAGTAGTTATGGAATTACTGGCTCAGAGTACATGTGCATTTGAATTTAATTATTTTATGGAATTGTATTTTATTATAAGCCCTTTTTTTGAATAGGAAATGCATTTATTAATACATGGCATAAAATTTAAAAGGAACAAAAGAATAAATGGTGGACAGTGAATCTCCTAAGCTTTGCTGTCGACAATGACTAGATCAATGTGGTAGATTGTATTATTGGCCCAAATATTTGCTACCCCTCCTGTGGAGGATTATTCCCTTTTCTCCTGGCCATTCCGTTTCCCTTCTCTGAGACAGTCACTGTTTCCAGCTTATTGTGAAGCTAAATTTGAGTTATGGCCTAGGAAGATTGGAAAGGCTGAGAACTGAAGGTTACGGCAAGTGTATGAAGCAGGTTTTTCTCAGTAAACTGTTTTGCTGGATTTATGGAGCATCTTTCCTTGGAGAAGTACAGCATGCTAAAGCACCAAAGACTTACTAGTT
The DNA here is from genome assembly GCA_004363605.1 of Indri indri. Taxonomy (NCBI): domain Eukaryota; kingdom Metazoa; phylum Chordata; class Mammalia; order Primates; family Indriidae; genus Indri; species Indri indri. The sequence goes on from RJWJ010005436.1 coordinate 2,401, forward strand.
TTAAATTCCACAAACTGTATGTGGAACCTAGATGATATTTTTTACTCTGTCAAAAAAATGGGCTATGAAAACAAGCTCTTCTTAACTATAATTTTTATCAGTACTGTTATTGGTTATTGGTGGAGTTCTTCCTAATTCTATCTTTCAGCTAGAAAGATCAGATTTTTTTTGGTCCTTGAAGAGGTGTAATTCAGCCTACGGTTTAGTGATCTTCCTCCATGACGCCCCTCTGCCTTTTTTTTTTTTTTTTTTTGACAGTTCAGCTCTGTTGCCCAGGCTAGAGTGCCGTGGCGTCAGCCTAGCTCACAGCAACCTCAAACTCCTGGGCTCAAGTGATCCTCCTGCCTCAGCCTCCCAGAGTGCTAGGATTATAGGCGTGAGCTGCTGTGCCTGGCTTCCTCTGCCTCTAGACATGAGTACTACACCTGCTTTTTCAGTATCTTTAAATTGCCACCTCTCAGCAATCATAAGCTTGCAGTAGAAGTCTGACTCACAGTGTATTGAGGTGGCTAGGTTCATGGACAGGTTGTTTATTTTGATGAAAATTATTTTTCTTTCACTTAATACTACTACTAAGAAATTAACTATGTGTGTTTGAATTTGGATGATAGATTGTGTCCCAGTTATGTGTCATGGCTTTGGTTTACTGAGCTTGAATTCTAGCACTTATATTTTTATCCATTTCCTTGGACAAGTTATGTGACCTCTTTGTTTTCTCATGTATGTATTGTTGGTGATAATGTATGTTACCTTACTTATAGGATTTGTTGTGAGGATTAAATGGGGCAATGGGGCTGGGTGCAGTGGCTCACGACTGGAATCCATCTCTACCAAAAAATAGGAAAAATTAGCCAGGCACGGTGGCACGTGCCTGTAGTTCCAGCTACTGAGAAGGCTGAGGCAGGAGGATCCCTTGAAACCAGGTGTTTGAGGTTGCAGTGCGCTATGATGATGCCACTGTACTCTAGCCCAGGTGACAGAGTGAGACCCTGTCTCAAAAATAAATAAAAATAAAATAAATGGGGCAATGCCTGTGAGGTACTCAGCACAGTTTCTGGCCCTTAGTAAGGTACTCGTGAATCTTAGCTATTTTCCTTGTAGTTTTGTTTTTGTATTTGTATTGATGGGGCAGTTGGTGATATTTTGTGTGTGTATTTAATACAAGAGCCACTTTATAGTTTCTATAGCAAAAAACATATATTTTCTGCAACAATTTTTCAGTCATTTTTAACTATTTTTAGACTAATAGAAAAGTTGGAAAAAACTAGAGAATTCCCTTATACCTTCACCCCACTTCTTCTAGTAGAATAACCAAAAGCAGAACATTAACATGGGTATAATACTAGACTACAGATCTTATGTGAATCTGATTGGTTTTCCTATTAATGTTCTTTTTTTAGTTTTAGATCCTACTCTGCATTTAGTTATTTACCCCTCGTCTCCTCCAGTTTGTGAGAATTCCTCAGTCTTTCCTCATCTTTCAGGATCTTGACATTTTTAAAGAATAATGTTTATTTTGGAGAATGTCCCTCAATTTGGGTTTATGTCATGTTTTCTTATGATTAGAAGGAGCTTATGCATTTTTGGCAAGAATACCACAGAGATGATATTGTGTCCTTCTTAGTGCATCTTATCAAGGGGTTTGTGATGTTGATATATCTTGCACTGGTGATGTTAACCTTGGTCACTTGGTTAAGGTGTCAGGTTTTCCTGCAAAGCTACTGTCTTTCCCTTTCAGTTGATATATATCATGGGAGAAATATTTTCAGACTGCAAATAATCTGTTTTTCTTCAAACTTTCACCTACTAATTTAGCATCTTATCTGCGGCAGTGATGATTTTCTTTTTTCCTCTTTCCCACTCCCTTTATTAAATAGACTCTTCTGTCAGGAAGAACTGTCCTTTCTTCCCTATTTGTTTATTTGTTAGATTGTTTGTGCATGTCAATATGGATTCATAGATACTTATTTTTTACTATGGGTTAAAATTCAATATTATTATTTTTTTGTTGTTGCTCGAATCATTCCAGCTTTGACCATTAGGAACTCCTTTGTTTTAGCTTCTGTTTTCTTATGAAAAAAGCCTCCATCCTTTTTTTGACTACTTCCATTCTTTCTAGTACCACAAGCTGTTTCAGGCTCCTTTTTTCCCTGAACAAGCCCTGGCTCCTTTTATTGGAGAGCAGTGTTTAGAAGTCAAGATCTGGATCCCAGCATGCTCATTGCTACTGAGATATCACTGCTGTGAGTCTCAGGAAATATATGTATGAATATCAACGCATACATATGAAAGCATCTATAAATCTGTATCTGTCTTTCTGCGTGTTAAACGTCAGACATTTATACTGATATTTCTAATTCCAATCCAATACCACAAGGGCTCGTTTTAGCTTTTCCTTATTTGTAACTTTTCTTCAACAGTGAGAAACTCAGTCCTCATTATCTATAATATATTTCCAAGTTCATTTAATTCTAGTATGCACTTAAAATAGTTTCAGAATTGCTAACTCGTACCCCTATTTGGGGATTCACTAACGTTTACTAACTAGATTACAGCATTTATGTACAGTTCTTTTTATCTGTAGCCTTAAAGCATCCAGTGCAGATACTGGGTTCCATCATTACTTGGGTTAGTTCTTTTCTTCTCCTCTGGCTTTAGTGTGAGTTTGGTTATGTTAGTCATTTGTAATACAGAAAGGCTCATTTGTTAATGTTTTATTTCCTCTTGGTGTCCCTCCACATTCTGGTTGGTTTTATTTGTCTTTTGGATATTTAAAGAGTATGTGAAACATGAGTATGGTTCTGAGAGTCAGAGCTACGTGAAGAGATCTGTTCGGAGCATTCCTCTCCCTCTTCATCCCTGTCACCCTGTTTCTACTCCCCTTTCTTTCCACCCCTTTCCCACCCATTCCGTGTAGACAGCTGTTGACTTTAGTTTCTGTATTATCTTTCCTTTATTTCTTTTGAACAAATGAGCAGATACATGCAGTAGCTTTTAAAATCTTTTTTCTAATATGCAAGTAATATATAGTCATTATAAAACAATTAGACATTTAGAAAAATATGTAACTCTGATAACCACTTTTATTCATATTGGATTTTAAGTACATATAATTGAATAAATACATGTATATCAAATAAGTAATAAATAAATCAAATAAATACATTAACTCAAATTAGATATATATCAGTATAATCTAATGGCATATATTCATATATAGAGAATCTAACTATATTTAATTAGACTAAAATGTATTTATTGTATAATTGATATTTACATTGAGCCATCTCTGCATGTACTTTAAGATTCTTTGTTCTACACTATTCTGAGTGGCCCATGTATAATTTTTTGTTCCTTGAGGCATCTGTAATACATGGAAGTTTTGTGGGACTGGGGAGTCATAATGCTAAATTTGTGCTTTGGTTCTTCTGTTGATCAGCATTGATGAGAAGAACTTAAGTAAACTACCTGACATTTCCAAGCCTCAGATCCATCATGTATAAAACAGTTTTCAGAGTTCTGCTGGGACAAGAACTATGCTATTTCCTTTCTCAATGATTTTAATACAGTGCAGGGGTAGCTTGGGGGAGATTATTTCTGGAGAAGTGGTATCAGATGTATACTTAGATGTGATTTTGTTTGTAGTACCTTGCAGAAGCTGGCTGGACCGCCGAAGGAAGAGTGGTGGGAGTGACCCAGCCTCGGAGAGTGGCTGCTGTTACAGTGAGTTTCTTTTTGTATTGCAAACATTCTATCTGCATCTTCTAGTTCCGTGACTTTTTCCATTTCCTAAAAGCTCCAAATAAATAGAAGTTGCTCCTTAGGAATTTAATTATTCAGTTTAAAAAGAACTATGATTTGAATGTTTTTGTAAAATTGACACCTGCACATTATGAACATTTTAAGTAATAGTGCTGAGGAAGTAAAAACAAAACAAATTTTAAAAAATCCAGAATTTCACCATCCAGCAAAAACATCATGAATATTTGGGAACATCCTTCCAAGCTTCTCTTGAAGGTAAAGATGAATGGTTGGCTGGCTGGACATAAATAATTTTATTAATAAAAACGGGATCATAACCATATGTTTGCCTTTGTTGAATTTAACAAAATAGGAAACTGAAACAAGAGTAGTCACTGAACTTTAGACAAGTGTTTGTTCAGCACAAGAGAATTTATTGAAGCTTGAAAAGAAAAAAGATTACAAAAAACCCCAGGGTGTTACTTGTTTTTCAGACTACATGGTATAGTTTCTTGTTATGAAAGAAGAAGAAATTAGCACACATATTCTTCTGTCTTTTTTTTTTTTCTTTGAGACAGAGTCTTACTCTGTTGCCCTGGCTAGAGTGAGTGCCGTGGCGTTAGCCTAGCTCACGGCAACCTCAAACTCCTGGGCTCAAGCAATCCTCCTGCCTCAGCCTCCCGAGTAGCTGGGACTACAGGCATGCGCCACCATGCCCGGCTAATTTTTTCTGTATATTTTTAGTTGTCCAGATAATTTCTTTCTATTTTTTTTTAGTAGAGACGGGGTCTCTCTCTTGCTCAGGCTGGTCTCCAACTGCTGAGCTCAAACAATCCACCCGCCTCAGCCTCCCAGAGTGCTAGGATTATAGGCATGAGCCACCATGCCCAGCCATGTTCTTCTTTCTACTCTTCCTCCCTCCATCTGTTGTAGATATAGTACTGTTATTTTCATTTCAAGATTTATAAGATACGTTTATAAGCATAATTCCCACAGTTGTTTAACCTTAATTCCCGTGTAAATGGATTGAATGCTTATCACTAATTATTTTCCATGGTTTTGCCAACCCTGAATTGCACATTTCACTTTATTTCTTGATTGGTTGAATTTTATCATTTAGTAATTTTTTTTAACATGCTTGAGTATGTTCGATTGTGGTCTTTGTTGATTTAAAATTCTCGATTCACACTCTCTTTCCCTGGGAGCCGTGCAGACTTTGCCTCACTGCCTTTTGGCATTGAGGATCACTGTATAGAAGTCTGCGGTCCAGTGGGGCTTTTTCCCCACCTTCTTACCTTACTTTTTCTGCTTGAATACTTGTACGATTGCTTTTTCACCAGGGCGTGTCTTGATGCTGATTGTTTTTTCTCAGTTTTTTTCTAAATATGGAAAAACTCTTAATCTGCAGGTTCAAATCGATCTTTATATTGGGCAAGTTTTCCTCTGTTATATGTTAGCATACGTTTCTGTTCTATTTATTTTATTCTCCTTTCTAAGAGTATCAATTAAGTGTGTGTTGGCTCTCCCTTGTCTGTTTTTAGTATTTATCACCATCTCTGGATCATTTGCTCCTCTCCAGTTTGTGGGCTTTCTTCAAGTCTATCCATAATGTTCATGGTTGTTTTTAGTAAAATTTATTCTATTTTTGTTCCTTTATATCTATACCTGAGTCTCACAATCCCGTCTTTGAATGTTTTTTTCTTTCTTTCTTTTTTTAATAGGTAGAGAAGTGTGTATTTAGAATGAGAGGAGGTATTACAGTACATTTCAAATTTTAAAAGCTGATAATGCAACAAACATGAAAAAAATCCAGAAAAATAACAGAGTATTTTTATCAACTAAGTGCCTGACATTTCTATAAACCTTTTTTCTCTGAAATTTTTGGTTGCATTCCATTGATCACCTTTTCACATGACAGTGATTTTCTATTATTTTCCTGTAGAGACAGTAGAGCAGCATTTTACTCTTTCCTCTAGTATGGTTGATTTGCTTTTTATTACTGACAGTGTAGAGAATTTCCTTTAACTTTGTGCCTTGTTATTTGTAGCAACGTGTAAATTTGGGGGATTGTTGTCAAATGTGGGAAAAACTTCCCTCTAGCTTCTTTCATATCTAAGCTCTGAGATTTGGAGGACTTCCCCAGGCTGTCTTCTGCCTTGTTTATTTGAGATCTTGTTTCTCCTTCACTCTCCTTTGGCTTTGTATCTCTTCCCTTAATCTCTTTTTAGCTTAACTTTGTGCTTTCTTTGAAACAGGATTTCTTTGGCTGAATTCTACTTCTGTTTCTTTGGATAATACTTCTGAAGTTTCTTTAAATTGCTTTTTTGCTCATGTTCCTTTCCTCTTTTTATTCCTTCTTTCTTGCCCAGCTTTCATACAATGGGCTTGTGTTAATACTTTTATGATAATTACTCATCTTTGAATAGGACCACTGGCCCCTGCAGAATTGTGAAGTTGTGCTAGTTTGGATAATGCATGGCCTCCCAGTGCTCTTATCTTCCTTCGTTGAGTGGAGGATGAGGGTGAGGATCTGGTGGTGCACTCCGTAGTGATTTGAGGGGTCTTTATGGCTCAGGATAAAATTCTTCTGGCACTTTGACTTGGGATTTGATCCTTGCTGCCTGCCTTCCTGCCTGCCTGCCTTCTTCTAATCCTCTCCCCTGTGATTCTTTGCTGTCAAGGTGGGCCACTATTCTAACATTTCCTATGTCTCCTTGGCCTGAACACACTGTTGCTTCTTGTGTTTCTAATACAAGGATTGTGGCCCTGCCTTTTAGGGTGGTGACACTTATATTAAGGAAGCCAGTAGTCCGCACTTGTTGTGAGGAGGCCTGGGCCTCTTTCCTTCTAGATTCGGACCCCGCAGTGTTTGGCAGCTGTGCTTCCTGGTGTATTGTTTGGGCTTGTGTCTGTCTCCTTCTTTCATTGAAGATGAAGTTTATTGTTGATAATATGTTTAAATTCTTTCGTTGATTTTAAATTAGCTTTGAGAGAAGGAAGTGGGGGCAAAGATACTCTTATTTTGCCATCTTTACCTGGACAAGAATTTTTTTTTTTTTTTTTTGGGACAGAGTCTCACTGTGTTGCCTAGGCTAGAGTGCCGTGGCATCAGCCTAGCTCACAGCAACCTCAAACTCCTGGGCTCAAGCAATCCTACTGCCTCAGCCTCCCGAGTAGCTGGGACTACAGGCATGTGCCACCATGCCCAGCTAATTTTTCCTATATATATTTTTTTAGTTGTCCATCTAATTTCTTTCTATTTTTTTAGTAGAGACAGGGTCTCCCTCTTGCTCAGGCTGGTCTTGAACTCCTGACCTTGAGCGATCCACCCGCCTCGGCCTCCCAGAGTACTAGGATTACAGGCATGAGCCACCATCCCGGCCCTGGACAAGAAATTAATTGTTTTTATTCTGTATGGAGTTTTAATTATTGTGTAAACCTTTTTCCCAAAGTCCATTTTAGAATGGTGTTCAAGTTAGAAATTACTGATACACATTTTACAAGTTCTGCCTGCCCGCGGGGTGTGTGTGTGTGTGTGTATGAAAATGGGGATAACAGTTTGGAAACTATGTTGCAATGCTAGAGTTAACCTTTTATGTCACTAAAAGGTGATTCACTTACCTAAAAATTAGAGCAATTTTTTCTGTTTGTGGTTTGGAATCCCGTCTCTTAAGAGTTTGCATTTTAGTTTCAAATTTGTAGCCATGGATAACTTCCATGAAACCACAAGCTTTCTCTTGAAAGAACAAACAGTGTATAAATTAACCATGTAATATTAATAGAGCTGCCAAGTTTGAGATGCTGCATCTCAGAAAGTACTTTGTGTGCAGACTAAAATCTGAGAACAATCTCAGAGCCTAAAAACAGGTTGCATAAGCTGTTGCTTGATCACCGTGAAGAGACAGTTAGTCATGAGTATGTTTGTTGGACTCATGGTCTAGGTTTGGCTTCAAGACCAGGCCCTTCTTGACCTGTGATTCAGAACAAGCTCTAACGCCTGTCTTATTCAGTTTCCTCATTTGTAAATATGGGGGTGTCTTACCTATCTCATGGGCTGTGTGTATATTTAATAAGATATAATTTGTGAAAGCTTAGAGCACAGCACTTGCCAGGAGTAGGTGCTCAGTGACTGGCTGTCAAAAAGATAATGTTTGTCCAGCCCAATTGATGAGATTATTAATGAGCAGAATTTAAACAATAGAGATAAAAATCTATTAAAAAGCCAATAGATTCTGAGAAACCTCTAGCAACAGAAAAAATAAAAAAGCCAATAGAACATGACCTAGTGTGATTATAAATGATACAATTTTTAAAAAGTTTGAAAATAAACATATATACTTTTTGTAGAAAATGTATACAAATAGTGAAGTAATGAGAATAAACAAGGCTGGGCATGGTGGCTCATGCCTGTAATCCTAGCACTTTGGGTGGCTGAGGCAGGAGGATGGCTTGAGGCCAGGAGTTTGTGACCAGCCTGAGCAAGAGCGAGACCCTGTTTCTACAAAAAATAAAAAAATTAGCTGGGTGTGGTGGTGCCCACCACAGTAGTCCCAGCTACTTTGGAGGCTGAAGCAGGAGGATTGCTTGAGCCCAGTAGTTTGAGGTGCAGTGAGCTATGATGACATCACTGCACTGTAGCCCTGGCAACAGAAGAAGACCCTGTCTCAAAAAGAGAGAGGAAAAAAAGAATAAACAGGTTTGGCTTTTATAGACCCATAAAATGATTATATTTTTATGAAGAGGATTCGTTTATTTATGTTCATTCTTATAAGCCTATTTTTTCTGTAAGTTACCAGTATCTCTATGCACGCATTCACTATTTGTACCATTTTCCAAGTTTTATAACACAGTGTATAGGGTTGAAATTGAAACACTAACAATAACAAAACTGTCCTGGTGAAATGCTGGTTATTGGGGAAAGAGAACCACCTGAGGTAAAAAGCAGTGTAGGATGAATTTCTGGTTTTATAAGATATTTTGAAAGACTGTGTGGTATATACCAGCCAGTGGATGATTGATTCTGTTTTGGCTTTCCAGATCTGTGATTCCAAGTTACTAGGCAGAGCCACTTCTGATCCTCATCTGCTCTTCAGTGTCTTAAACACTGATGGGCGACAATGCCTAGTTGTAGATGGATCAGAAGCTGAGTGCAGGGAGCCTCTGTGTTCCTGAGCCTGGAGCTGCTGGGGTGGAATGGCTAGATCAGTAAGCTCTGCCTCAGGATACCTCTTGTGCCAGCCACGTTCCAAACTCAGGACTTTGGAAGTGGCTGGGTCAGGGGAAAGGCAGTCGCCTCACCTGTGAAAGAGGGAGACTAAACTCCTTCCTTCCATGGAGGTTGGTGTGCCAGGTCCCTGGGAAACCTCTATTAATACTTTCTCCCTTTGGTTTTTTTCATTTAGGTAGTTTACATAGTGAATGTTAAACTCTGTATTTTCTTTTAAATTAAACTAAATGATAAGCATTATTACTCTTCCACTTTTATGCTTATTTATTATTTCAAGTATTTTCTTTTTTTTTTTTTTTGAGACAGAGTCTTGCTCTGTCACCCTGGGTACAGTGTAGAGTGTAATGGAGTGATCATAGCTCACAGCAACCTCAAACTCCTGGGCTCAAGGGATCCTCCAGCCTCAGCCTCCTGAGTAGCTAGGACTGCAGACATGTGCTACAACACTCAGCTAATTTTTTCTTTTTTTGGTAGAGACAGTGTCTCACTCTTGTTCAGGTTGGTCTTGAACTCCTGACCTCAAGCGATCCTCCTGCCTTGGCCTCTCAGAATGCCAGGATTACAAGCATGAGCCACAGTGCCTGGCCTCAGATATTTTCTATTAATAAGTTAAAACCCTTTGAGTGGCCCTCTTGGAGGAGTGCAGGGATTCTGCTGTTGGATTCTTTTCTTTTTCCTACACTCACCTTTCATTTGTCATATGTTGGTGGGTGAAATTCTGTCTGTAGATAGAATTTATGGTCTTCATAATATATTACTGATTTTGTCTTCTACTTTTACTTTATTATGTTACCTTGGATCCTTTATTAATCTTCTCATGCACTCTCTGCCCCTTTTTTCCAAGCAAGTCTTCACTTCCCCTTTTAGTGGTTTTGGTAGCTGGGACACTGGTGCGAAATGTTTTAAGTGTCTGGCTCTTGAAGCATTATCCTTTTGCCTCCAAAGAGAAAATGAACTTGGCCCAGTGTTGAATTTGGTCATTCCTGTTCTCTTGCTTTCGTGGTCCAGTGTAACAAGCTTTGTTTTAAGGCATAGAGATGAAAAGTTGTTGCTGGTTGGCATGCTCTTTCTTGAGGAACAGGATGAATCTTATTTCTTTTACTTGCCTTTTTGCTTTGGCCACCAAATTTGGAGCTGAACTGTGGCTCAACTTTAATAACTTTGGCATATCTATGTTTTTAAATTTTCCTCATTAGCTTTGATATTTTATCTGTAATTTCTTTGATCTTTATCTGTAACATCCTTAAGTGATTTCATTTTTATTGTGTATGTTCTTGTAAGTTGCTTTGAGACCATTATAGAATGAACTGTGATACATAAATATATAAGTTAATAGCAAAAATTATATCGTGCTTTTTCTCTAATAACCTGCCTCTTTTCTTCTCATTTTTCACTGTGTTCACAAACTACTGTATTTAAAAAATAAATGACCTTTAGATTTTCCATAGTGTGTGCTCTGTGCAGTAATTACTATGTCTCTATTTTCAGCATGATCTTTCTTCCCAAAGGTTGCAGGGAGAGTGGCTGAGGAAAGGGGTGCAGTGCTGGGCCACGAGGTGGGCTACTGCATTCGCTTTGATGACTGCACCGACCTGCTGGCTACGAGGATTAAGGTGAAGTTCTCAAGCTGCTTTTCCTAGTGTAGATACAGAAGAAGATTATTTTGGGGCAGAAAGTGTAGGCAATCATCCTGGCTCTCAGGGAATTTAGTCTGCTAGGAGGTACAGAACTCTTAGAGAGTGCTCGAATCTTAGTACAGAAAGGAACTTGGAAGTGGGTTTAGCCCTTGGTTTTACAGATGAAGAGGTTGAGAGCCTGGGAGGTTGAATGACTCGCCAGATGTTATATGCTCGTTAGTGATCAAACCAGGACTCAAAGCTGTCTTTTCTTACTTGTGTTTTATTGTTTTTCCACTAACTCAAGTAGCTCTCTCACTATAGAAACAAGCCTGTAAAAGACTTAAGAACAGGGAAATAGTAGTATATATCGATAAATCATAGAACTCCTAAATGTTTTCATTAGTTAGAACTTTCCATTTTTGCGTGATAAAGGATTTTATAGATGTGTTCTTTGACCTGGTTGCTAATATTAAAATATTAGTATCAACCGTAATCAGTGTATAATCAACTCAACAGGGTGTCTACTACATACCACTGTGTCAGAATTAAAGTCTAATCAGATAGTGCAATAAAACAGTAAATGAAAATGCTTTGATGAAATGAAAATTGGTTATTAGAATCTCATTTACTTCTCAATTTGCAACAGAGGAAAATTGAAAATAATCAGATGAGCTAAGTGAACAATGTAATGATTTATAAAAATATGGACCCTGTTTTCCAAATTTCTGTATTTTGTTACCTTTGACATTCTTGCAAGGGAATGTTCTTCTGTACCATCAAATATATTTGAACTAGATAATTTTCAGTGGATTACATAACTTTGTGGTTCTTTTTGAGTGTTTCATAAAAAGTTTTTATGTTCCATTTGGTTGTAATTTTAAGGCACTCAGTTCTTGACTGGTCATTTGTCATTGGTGGCAAGTTTTCACTTTTATTCCTATGAGTGTATGTGGCAGTTAGTACCGAGTCCAAGAAAAATGTAGAAATGTATTCTACTCTTAAAAACAAACAAAAAAGTAAAAATACTTAAGATACACCATGAGAGAGAGATGTTTAGCCTTGTTAACATACCGTATTTGTTTGTAGGTGTAACAACACCCAAAACCAAATTCAGTATGTTCTTTGAACAACAGTTATCTCAGGCTCATGATATTCCTTTGGGTAGACACAGGTTTGTCTTTACTGCCTGTTCAGCAGTATCAGTGGTGCAGGCCCAGAGGAAATGGGGCTTAGCTGATGTTCACGTAATAAATGCAGGTGAAATTCTGCTGAAAGATCTGTAACCCCAGCTGAGGCTCCTGTGTTTGAAGTCTTTTGTAAACGATTACACTGCTTGATAATGGGGCATTTTCTCATAGTCCTTTGTGGGAATTGACTTGTACACATGCTGGTGAAGAGGTTGTACTTGAACAATACAAAGTTGAATTTGAACTTAAAAAAATTACTAATATACCATATAAATTATTTCTAAAACTTTGTGTTTTTATTTTTTAGTTTCTTACTGATGGAATGCTGGTCAGGGAAATGATGGTTGATCCATTGTTAACAAAATATAGGTAAATGTGTTTTTTTCCTATGATAACTTTCCTAAAGTTTCCAAAGTCCACAAACAGATTGAGAAGCAGTTGTGTTAGTAGCTGGGATTCATGTCTATGTTCAGCTGCCCCAAAGCTTTTCTCTTGACCTTGGCTTTTGGGACCCTTGATGTTTGTCTCAGAATTTAGGTAGGATAGTCTCTTACAGACAGTCAAAAATGTACACATTAAAATCTCAGTCATTATTTAAAGTCTGTCGACTTGTCCTTTTTGTCTTGCCTCTGTCACACCCTAGGATTGAAGGTGGCTGTGGAAAACTAACTGGCCAGTGTTCTGTTGACTGTAATACACAGAGTCCAAGTAATTATTTATCACTTTCTCCCTACTTGTGTGTCTTTGTGCATCACTATAGCCTTAAAGCTGTCCCACACAGACTCTGGTATTCTGGGAGAGGATGTCACATTTGACTGTCTGGTACACATGCATCAGGGCTGTGATCACGTACCTTTTTGGCTGTCTCTAAAGCTTAACAGTCTTCTGGTGGTTGAGCCTTGTTCTGATTTTTATGTACTTTGTGGGGTGATAGGTTATGTTGTCATTTAAAATCAGGTACTAAATCCTATTAGAATTCAATGTGGATGGTAAAACTCTTTAAAGATAGCAATAATATACCATTTTTTTATTAAGGTACATTAATATCGGCCGGGCGCGGTGGCTCACGCCTGTAATCCTAGCACTCTGGGAGGCCGAGGCGGGTGGATTGTTTGAGCTCAGGAGTTCGAGACCAGCCTGAGCAAGAGCGAGACCCCGTCTCTACTAAAAATAGAAAGAAATTAATCGGACAACTAAAAATATATAGAAAAAATTAGCCGGGCATGGTGGCGCATACCTGTAGTCCCAGCTACTTGGGAGGCTGAGGCAGGAGGATTGCTTGAGCCCAGGAGTTTGAGGTTGCTGTGAGCTAGGATGATGCCATGGCACTCACTCTAGCCAGGGCAACAGAGTAAGACTCTGTCTCAAAGGAAAAAAAAAAAAAATGTATATTAATATCACTATTTTTATTAGCTTAAGAATTACCTCATTGCCAAAGAGGAGTGATTTGAGTTTACATTTGATACAAGGTGGTTGCATGAGGTCTAAATACCCAGAAGTCCCTCTGATGGTCTAGGTGATGTTACATGGGGTTGTTTGTTTAGGTGCTCATGGAGAGCTTTCCTCTGATTCTTAGTGCCATCATGCTGGACGAAGCTCATGAGAGAACCTTATACACTGACATTGCCATTGGCTTGCTAAAAAAGGTATGCCTTCGCTGCCAACTTTTGTGTGTTTTTGTTTTATTGCCAACTTGTGTGTGTTTTTGTTTTATTGCCTGATTAAGAAAGTAATTGTAGCAATTTGGAAGATCTAACAAAATACCAAGGAAAAAAATTAAAATCATCCATAATCATACCCAGTCAGAAAAAAATCACTGGTAGAATGTTTGTATGTCTTGTTTTCTGTGTTGTGTGTCTGTGTGTGTATGTGTATCCGTTTTACATGATAAGGATTGGATTATATGTGCTAGTTTGTATCTTGCATATTTCGCTTAACATTACATCAAGATCATTTCCCTGTGTCCTTAAATATTCTTTGAAGACATTATTTTTAATGAGTATGTAATTACATCTCTACCATAAAGTATTTAACTCTTCTCCTACTGTTAGCCATTTATATAGCTTCCAGATTTTAAATATTTTAAATACTGTTGCAGTGAGCACTTCTGTAATTAAATCTGTTTCATTTTTGTTTCTCTCTCTCTCTCTTTTTTTTTTTTTAACTTTTTATTATAAAGATTTCAAACATACTTCAGAGTAGAGAGAAAGGTATAGTGACCCCCAGGTACCCATCATGTGGTTTCATCAATTACAACTCATGGCCAATCTTCTCCACCTTACCTCTACTCTGGCCTCCCTTCCTTTATCTTCTAATTGTTTGTTTTGACAAATTCCCAACCACAAGACTGTAGAAAGAAGTTGCAGAACATGGGGATTAAGAGCACGGGCTCTAGGTTAGACTGTCTGGGTTCGAATCCCGACTACTGAGTTTTACACATCTCTAAGATGAGGTTAATAGTAGTCTCTGTATTTGCACCTGTGTCTATTTAGATTTAAGTTGAATAAAATTTTAAAATTCAGTTTCTCAGTTGCACTTGCTGTATTTCAAGGGCTCTACAGCCACATGTGGCTAGTGGCTTTTGCATTTGACGGTGCAGATAAGGAGCCTCTTCATCACTGAAAACCGTTCTTTTGGGCAGAGCTGCTCTATATCATTTGTTCGAAGGCTTAAATAGGATAATGTAAAATCTTAGGATGGTGCCAGGCATAGGATCACAACTAGACTATGAGGTGCAAAATAGAAAAAGATGTCCCATCTGTCCATAGCTAGGTGAGGGGAGGGTGGGCTGGATTTCAGATGCCCCTGGCTTCCTTAGCCGGGCATCTTTGTATAGAGTGTGCACTCTACAGCTGTATGCAGGGACTCTGGAATAGCGCATAACTCAGTCTGTGTTAGCTGTCACTATTATTATCGTCATTATTATTTTATTCTTTGGCCAAAGATTTAGACTTTTTGATACTTATGCAGAATTATCCCACCAGGTTATTACCTTTTCGAGGAACAGCATAATAAGAGGGCCTATTTCACTGAATATTTGCGAACACTGAGTATTAGCTTTAAAAAAATAAATCCTTGCCAATGTGATAGATTAAAAAAAACTCGTTTTATATTTTTGCTATAGTTTAATTTGATCATTTCTCCTATGCTTGTTGATTATCTGTTTCTTTGAATAATATCTTTTGTCCATATTTCTGTCTTGGTGCTATCATTCATTGTTTGGTTTTGGTATACTTTTTTGTATTTTAATTGTATATACATAGATTGAGACTATCCCAAGACCCAACTATCAGGAAAAGATGGTTTTATTCTCAGTAAATTCAAATTTGGATTTTAAAGCTCCTTTATACTTTCTATGATTTTTTTTTAAAGCTTTTTATTTTGGCAAATTCCATGCATTTACAAAATTAGAAAGATTAGTACAATGAACCCCTTTTTACCTGTAATTTTAACAGTTATTAATTTGTGGTCAGTCTTGTTTCATCTGTAAGCTCCCACCTGGCAAAAAAAATACACTTGCTGGATTGTTTTTAAGTAAATTTCAGATAACAAATTATTTTATCTATAAGTATTGCACTGTGATCATTGTTCCTAATGCCTTCTTTTTTTAGATTCAGAAAAAGCGAGGGGATCTTCGATTGATTGTGGCTTCGGCCACTCTGGATGCAGAGGTGAGAGCATCTGGCCACTCCCCCGCCCCTGCAATCCCCACAAACACTGGAATTGTTGGACATACCCGTGGGAAGTTACCTGCAGCAAGAGCTTATCTTTGGCAGGATGGCCTACCTTCCTTATGGGACCATCTGATGTTCTAGATTTCATATAATGAGAGGATACTCCATTTCAGCTTGTGGCTGGAAATTAGTCTGTAATTAATTGAGTTCATAATTACCTACTTGGCTTGTTTCTCAACATACTATCTCCATACATGGGCAGCTTCTTTTTTTTTTTTTCATTTTTCTGAGGCTATGTTTCTTGAATTTATTTATGACTGTAGCATATATATTTAGATTTTTCTGTATAATTAAAGTTTCCCCTATATATATATATATAATAATTTCCATGTTAAAATTTTTTATGGCTAAGTTCACATTATTTTTCTGTCTTGATGACTAATATCTTAGTTCAGATAGCAGCTCACCTCAACAAATATTTTTGGCCACTTGTTATACTTGTATGCTAAGCACCATGCTAGCTACAGGTGATTTGCACACTCCCTGACTCATTGTGGGAGGCAGACACTTACACAGATGTTTACAATTCAGTGTGTTCAGGGTGCCGAGGTCGGCCATCCTTAATTCCAGCCAGCTGGGGGTGCCCAGTACCTTTCATAGAGGAGATGACATCTCAGCTGGGCTTGAGAGATATACAGCAGTTTTCCAGATGTACAGAGGTAGAGATGGACCCTAGGCATGTACGGAACCACAGAGGCATGAAATCATGTGTTTGGGGGCTTTGAATCTTACCTTGCCTGCCAGGCTCACGTGGGTGATCTGTCCCTGAGCCACTTCTCTGACTTCATCTCCTTCCACTTTCTCCAGTGCTCCCTATGCTTCAGCCCCACTGGTCCCCTTGCTGTTCCTCAAAATAACCCAAGCATGCTTCTGCTCTGGGAGGACCCTCTTTCTAGACCATTCTTCCTCCAGGCATTGTCTTGGCTCTCCCCTCATTTCATGCCAGGTTTGATCATTTGTCATCTCTTGCCAGGTTTGATCATTTGTCATCTCTTCTGAGGCCTTTCCTGATGACCCTCTCTAAAACACCCCTATTGATCTCTGTCCTCCTGCTCTGATCATTTTGCTTCTGTTTAGCACTCATCACTACCTGACATTATATGCATATTCAAGTGTTTATTGTGTGTCCCCCATCACTAAACTGAAAGCTCCATGAAGATTGGGACTTTGACTGTCTTGCTCATTGTTTTATCCCTTCCACCTAAAGCAGTGTCTGGCACAGAGCAGATGCTTGAGTCGAATGAATTTTGATTGAATGGGAAGCAGTGGGAGATTAAAATGGAGGGGTTGGCAGGGATCAGGTGATGGAAGGCCTTATAGGCTAAGTGAAGGAGGTTGGACTCCATCTTGTTTCTGGTTGGGAGCCTTGGGAGGGTGTGAGATAGGGTAATGACTTGGCCATATTTGGGTTCTAGAAAGATTATTCTGGGTGCTGTGTAGAAGAGACCAGAGTAGGTGTGGAGACACCAGTGAGGAGGCCAATCCTGTAATATGGGTGAGATGTGGAAAGGGCTTGGCCCCAGGCTCCTGTCTCCTGGTTTCAGGGGCACAGAACAACTTGGAGAGAGAAAATGCTCCGCTTGGCTAAGACAGAGGCCTGTGTACACCCAGACTGATTTGTCAGACCTTTTCATAGTCTGTAGGAGTCTGTTGTCTTAGGTCTGCCCATGATAACTTTTGGGTTAAAGCCTCTTTGTTGCTGTCTTTAATTAATTCTTATCTCCTTCACCTTTGACATCTGCTGGAATGCTATTTTGAGGACTATACCTGACCTTATCTTCAGTTACCTCCTCCATGGCCAAGCTGCACAGAACATCTCTATTTTATTTTTTACCCTTTTCACCTCCCTCTGTCTCTTAAAAATAGTTAAATTAAATTTAAAAAGTATTCTAAATGGTTTTTGTTGTGTTGAAAACGGTAACGTCCAAAGCTTTTCTTAGATTCATTGTTAATGCATTGTTATTAATTGCTCACAATTGCCTGTCATTGTCTTTTGGTGTGGCACAGAGATTTAAAAAACAGCATGTTTCATTTCTGCCTACAGCAGTTATAGTTGATATAGATGAGTTTCTGGAAGTAATTTTTTTTGAGACAGGGTCTTGCTCTATCACTTGGGCTACAGTGCAGTTGCATCATCATAGCTCACAGCAACCTCAAATTCCTGGGCTCAAGTGCTCCTCCTGCCTCAGCCTATGTAGTAGCTGGGACTATTGGCACGTACCACCACACCCAGCTACTTTTTCTATTTTTTGAAGAGACAGGGTCTTGCTCTTTCTCAGGCTGGTTTTGAACTCCTGGCCTCAACCAGTCCTCCCACGTGAGCCTCCCAGAGTGCTAGGATTGCAGTCATAAGCCACTGCACCTGGCCTGGAAGTAATTTTTTTAAGTGGGATGGTAGCAAATAGGAAATTTGTCATACCTTGCTGTGATGCAGAGTATGCTGGGACTTTAGCAACATTCAGTGGGGCCCCCGGGGAGCTGGGGCCATTCCTCCCTTCATCCTGTCCTCTTGCTCATCCTGTGCCTTCCCTGCGAGGGGAGTGGTGAGATCTGTGTATGAAGGGGGATCCGTGTGTGGGGCTCATACATAGCCCAAGAGAGGATCTTTGCTGTTGTTTCCTGCCTCCCTCTGGCCAGGTCTTGTCATAGGCTGCAAATCTGTTGGTCAAGTGCCATTGAATTTGATGTGGTCACTTGCTCGGCAGAAACTGCCAAGAGCTACTTCTCCTAAGAGAGTGCTGTGGGAGTGTTGGGGACGTGTACAGGTGATGGCCTACCCCATACAAACTGTTGTGCTAACTCCTGTAGGGCATGTGAAGATGGAGAAGACACCATCCCTGCCATCAAGTGGCCTAAATCCAGTAACAGTGGGGGCAGGAACATACCTATTGTTCACAGAAGTAAAAGTTTCCTCTATAAACTGATAACTATATGAGCACATCTGTGCTTTCCACACAGAGCAGCTACACATCAGCCTGATTTAACCTGTATCAAACTTGAATCACACCTTTCTTTCCATGAATTACTATGAACCCTTTTTCTGAGAGAAATGAAGAATCGATTTTTATTTTTTGTTTTTTTTTTTTTTTTAGAAATTTCGGGATTTCTTTAATCAAAATGAAACCAGTGACCCAACCAGGGATACGTGTGTGATCCTTACAGTGGAAGGGCGAACATTCCCGGTGGATATCTTTTATCTGCAAAGGTTTGATGATGCTTGAATTCTTGATGGTGGTGATTAGAAAACTCTGCCTGTAATGCGGGTTGACAGGGAACTGCATCTGCTCGCAACTCTCTGAGACGCTGAGGAGGAGCATGTTTTGTGTCTCCTGTCATTGATCTAGAATGTTCAGAAACCCTGCTCAGCATCACTGCTGAATTTAGTTTAAACTCTCGACACTGATGTGCACATTTCCCTGGATCTGTGGCCAGTAGCTCAGTTGGAGAAAGCGAAGTGGTGAAAGGTTGCAGGCGAGGATCTTGGTAGTTCTCAGAACTGGGATTTACAAGGGTGCCTGTCAGTGGGAGCAGTGCTGGTGATTTGATGATTTGGTTCTCAGCTCTCTACATCCTTCGTGAGAAGGCCTGGTTGGCCTTTTTTGGGAGGAGCCCCCATGGACAGGAAAGGAGCATCCTAATTCCTTTACACAGTCACTGGGCAAGCAAAGACCAGGAGTCTGGTCCAATGGCTGATAAATTCAGAGAGTTGTGGACTTGACTTCTGAGTTGTTCTGGCTGGAGAGCACATCCACCAGCTCCGTCCACCAACTCATACGTGCTGCCAGTGGTTGGGAGGGAATATA
The DNA here is from genome assembly GCA_004363605.1 of Indri indri. Taxonomy (NCBI): domain Eukaryota; kingdom Metazoa; phylum Chordata; class Mammalia; order Primates; family Indriidae; genus Indri; species Indri indri. Next base: position 21,712 of record RJWJ010005436.1, read on the forward strand.
GGCCGGGAAGAGTGTGGGCTTCAGCACCAGGACCATAGTCCCTGATATTTCACTGGCCCTGTGTCTTTGCATGTTAAAGATAGCACATCTACTTGCATGGGTATATCATTTTTATTTCTTTGCACAGAAAGCTAAGAATCATAGTTTATATATAATTATGGATTATTCCTGAATGCTGCGTTTTAACAAAGAAAAAAAAAGAGTGAATATTTATTTTATTTATCCATGTACTAATTACCTGCTGGGCAGGCCCAAACTAGCTTTCTGGATGCTTTGCTGCCAGATTATTAGGGTAATTGATCTGTAATTAACGAGAATATTTTACTGATGAATTCATCCCACGTCTTTTCAGCCCCGTTCCAGATTACATCAAATCAACTGTGGAAACGGTGGTGAAAATTCACCAGACGGAGGGCGATGGAGACATACTAGCATTTCTTACTGGCCAGGTAATTCCACTGGACCTCTCCATGATGGGGCATGTTAAGGCAGCACCAAAATTAACACAGGCCCTGCTAATTTACTCAGTCATTTATTTCACGTTTTGTTGTATTTTGTGGTTACTTAATTGTGTAAACACTTGTTTGGTTTGATGTCATTCATCTACCAACGAGATTGTCAGGGAGTCCTTAGCTTCTGCCAGTTCTATCTGCAAAGGATTAAATGTATTGCAAATTTATTAGCTGATTCCAAAATGAGTTAGGTAGTTGTGACAGTGGGCTGTACTGTTTGCCAGAGTGGAATATTGCATTAGGTACATTTTGCTGCATACACACCTCTTTTCCCAGCGACACCTTTACAACTCATCCTAGAGGTGACAAGTGGCCATGTTACAGTAAAAATAACTGAACAAGCCCAAGTGTGCACCCAAGGTGGTAGCGGTGTTCATAGCTACCCTCCAGCTGTAATCTTTTCTTTCCGCTGCCAGACATTTCTTCAGTGCAGTAATCTTTTCTGGGGAAAGAGTGTAACGATTTTATATGCTACAACTTGTCCATGTGCATGAAATGCTTGTTTAACGCTCACATGTAAGCTGAGTAAAATAGTTGTTGTTTTTGTTTATTGGAAACTCTACTATTCATTGCAGATAGTATAGCTTTTTAGTAATTAATATTAGTTACAAATTTTTACCCCACCCCACATTGTTCAGTAACATTTGATTAAATACCATCCCAGAGTGGAACATGATAGCACTGAAATTCTTGAATCTGACCAAAATGAAAATCCTGATCCCAGCTTTCATTTTCTTTCAGTATGATGAAATGATAATCAAATTAATCTCGGTTTCTTTGGTTCCTGGTTCATTGTCTTTAGGAAGAGGTAGAAACTGTTGTATCTATGCTGATTGAGCAGGCTCGAGCACTAGCTCGCACTGGGATGAAGAGACACCTCCGAGTCCTCCCCATGTATGCGGGACTGCCTTCCTTTGAGCAAATGAAAGTGTTTGAAAGGGTGTCACGCAGTGTCAGAAAGGTGAGACTTTCCTGAGGACCGTGAGTATTTGCAACCATTTGTTGTCACATCAGTGCCCCTTTGCTATCTTTTCCATGTGTTGGAAAGATTTTTTTTTTTTTAATTGACGTGAAACTTGCTAAACAGGAATGTTTCTGTCAGAGTTTTAGGTTCATGTTTCTGTGTAGTAGATCTAAAAGCACATCATAAATAATATGCGGTGAAGATTTCTAAACCTGCCCCACAGAAGGGTTACTCTGACAGTAATTATCAGAGCAGGTGACTTCTCTTTGCTTCTCTTCTGCCTACCCAGTATTTCCCATGACACAATACTGCCTTGGCTCATGGGACTGTTTTGGTGGATTGTGGTCGGTCAGGAACAATACATAAGTTACTAGGAATGGTCTAAATCATTTAAGTATCAGTTTGCCTATGGAGCCAAGTTTAAATCAATTAATTCAAGGTGTGGCGTGGAAACCTTTAGCCTTGAACTTGGGGTAGGGAAGGGTGTGGTGGAAAGCGTCAGTTTGAAGGAGCCAGCAGGCAGCCGGTCTGCTTACTGCTCATTGTACCCCTGGGCCTGACTGTGCTGTCCCTTCCATTACATGAGGACTGCATAGAACCGGCCTGACGTCAGCTTATGTTGTAGTAGCTGTTTATAAACAGGTGGCAGAGAATAAAGTAGGCGAGGGATGGTCTGAGGATCCACTTCCAGTTTCAGACCGCTTGAAGAGGGTGCTCAGCCTCTTGGCCATTGGGATGGAGCAGCTCGAGTCTGCCCAGTGAAACGTTAACTGCAGCCAACCAGTCAGAAGTCCTGGATTCCGCCCTCCAGTAGCTGTGTGCCCTGGCATGAGTTATTTAACCTCTGGTCTCAGTTTTTATAGCTGTCGAACATAAATAATAACTTTTAGATAGTTTTATAGCATAAAATCTTAACTTTCTGCTATATAAAAATGTTAGGAAGATTTTTATAAAGGGATCATTTATAAAGTGACTTTTATAAAATGATTTATAAAATGTAAAGTGCCTGAGAAAATTTCTAAGTGCCATATATACATGTCCTTTGTTGCTTAAAACCCTTGGGGGCAGCTCCCAGTATACTTGGAATAAAATGAAAACATCTGACAGTGGCCCAGAGACCACGCATGACCTAGTCTCTGCCTCCCTCCCCAGCCTCATCTTGTGCTTACTCTGTACTCCCGGCTGCTCTGCTGTCCTTCCTTTGAACAGTTTTTTCTGCTTAGATCTCTGTGGGATTGGCCACTTCCTGTTACTCAGGAAGCCACTCAAAGTCACCTTTCCGAGAGGCTTTCCCTGGCCAACCAATGTACTGTTACTATGTCCTTTTATTATAATGTTATGTATATAACAATATACATAATGTGTGCTGCATCGTATTACCTGGTTGAATTTTCATTATAATATTTGTCACTGTCTGAAATTAACTTCTTGTTTATGTTTAGCACATTTCCACCCCAAACATGCCAGAGTAAATTCTGGGAGAGCTGGGACCTTATCTGTCTTGTCCATCATAAATCTCTAGCACCTCGAACAGTGCGTGGCAAAGCACACACCTTCTGAAAATAGTTACAATGTGAATGAATAAATGAAGATCGTGATTTACTTTGGTTATGCAAAACGGAAAAACTAACATTGTTGAATATTTACTGTGTGCCAAGTAGTAGACTCTGATCAATTCATGTATGTCTTATTTAATCCCTTCAGCAACCCTGGGGGAGGTGGGAAATATTATTATGTAGGTGAGGAAAGTGATGCTCAGTAGGTTTAGTAACTTGTCCAGGGCCACAGTATTAGGGAGACTTCAAATCCAGGTCATCCTGGCTCTGAAACTCATCCTCTTTCTAATATACCAAACTGCCTCTCACAGATTATACAATGTTGCAAATATCATTAGATATTTTAGCATTTTTAAGAGTTTATTAAAGGTAAAGTGAATAAAATGATTTCTTTCTCTTCTTTCCATGGAAACTTAGGTGATAGTGGCCACCAACGTGGCAGAAACCTCCATCACAATCAGCGGCGTCGTGTATGTGATTGACTGTGGCTTTGTGAAACTCCGAGCCTACAATCCCCGGACAGCTATTGAATGCTTGGTGGTGGTGCCGGTGTCCCAGGCCTCAGCCAACCAACGAGCAGGACGTGGTGGTCGCAGCCGCTCAGGAAAATGTTACCGCCTTTATACAGGTTAGCGTGGCTTTCCTTAAGGGTTTTTGACATTCTCGTAGTCAGCCTGGGTGTTGGGGAATACAGCAAATATTTACCCCAATGGCAGAACCTAACATAAAATCCTGACCTCCCTCACAGGGCCCTGTGTAATCTGACCCCACCACCTTCCTCTCTGTAAACACAGCATTTCTTTGCTACTGCTCCCTGTTGGCCAGAGCTAGCCTGTGGGTCACCACCTATTTGCCATCCCTGTTCCAACCTAAATAATGTCTGGGCACAGGCCTCTTTGTAGCCACGTGCCTCTGGAGCATGAGCTCTGTCTCAGCTCCTGTCTTTCTTACCTTTCCCTTGGCTTAGTGGGTGTTTTCCTGTTCTGAGATCCCTGAATCCCGTGGGGCCTCACATTGGCTTCCACTTTTACCTCTGATTCCGAGCGTCTTTGCTGGGCTAAAATGGAGAGTCCGTCCTGACAGCCTTTCATACCATAGCCTTTCATGGTAAACTCCTCTGCACCAGGCACCATGCACCACTCTGGGCTCTGAAGGGGCAGAATGAAATTTCGATACGCACTCTCCTAGCCCTTCGGAGCTTTCTTTCCAGCTTGAAGACAGCCTTCCCTACAGGTGATGATGAGCCCAGAGCTGCTGTTTCCTCTGCACTTCTCTTTTGTGGGGAGTGATGCCGAGGTTTTCCCCAGTCATCCCGATTCAATTTCTGAGTCACTGCTGATTCCCTCCTCTCTCCAGTATCTGTCTGCACACACTCACCAGGTCCAGGGTTATTTCCTTTTGTTTTGTTTTGTTTCCGTTGCTGTAGCTACCTCTGAAGAAGGTCCAGGGGTTTTAGCTCTGCCTTTTATCTCTTCTTTTCCCTTCTGTTTACCATTGTCTTTGTTCAGTCTTTGACTTTGTTCTTTCTTTAACACAAGTTTACGGAGCACCTGCTTTGTGCTGGGCGTGGCGCTAGAGCTTGGAGATTTGGGGCTGGGTAAGCCATGGTCTGTGGCCACGTGGCTGACAGTCTGGTGGTGGAGGCAAACCCACAAATAGATCATCATATTATGGTGTGGTAGGGCTGCCATAAAGAATAGGGAGCCTTGGAAGCAGAGAACAGGCCCAGTGTTCCCCTGCTGAGGAGCTGGGGAGCATTTCCTGTCCAAGGTGGTGTTTGCGCCTGACTTTATTGGCAACTCAGTAGTTATCCAGGTGCAGGGGTGGCAGGGGAGATCCATTTCAGCACTCCAGGCAGAGGGCCGGAGTGTGTAAGTACTTGGAGGGAAGGAAAGGGGTGTGGAGCATTCATGGCAGGGAGGGAACAGGCAGAACTCAAGGCCAGAGAAGTAAGGGCAACCACTGAAGATGCTAAGAAGGAAGGGCTGGAGTGGGAAAAGGAGAGCCAGGACTAAAAGATGTTCTGAAATGCAGAGGAGGAGAAAGTTTCAAGGTACTTTTCTTTTTAAAAATAATTCGAGGTGAAATTTACACAACAAAGTTAACCATTTTAAAGTGAACAATTTAGTGGCATTTGTTGTATTCACAATGTTGTACAGCCACCCCCTATATATAGTTTCAAAACATTTCCATCACTCCAAAGTAAAACATCTTACTCGTGAAGCAGTTTCTCCCCATTATTCCCAGCCCCTGGCAATCAGCAATCTGTGTCCTTCTCCATGGATTTATCTCTTGGATATCTCATATAAATAGAATCATAGAGTAAGTGACCTTTTGCGTCTGGCTTCTTTTACTTAGCATTTTCATGATTCATCTACATTGTAGCATGTACTCCATTCCTTTTTATGATTGAATAATATCCCATTGTATGGATAAACCACAATTTGTTTATTCATTCATTTGCCGATGGGCTGTTTTCATCTTTTGGCTATTGTGAGTAGAGCTGCTATGAATGTGCATGTATGTGTATTTGAGTACCTGCTTTTAATTCATTTGGGTATGTCAGGGTCCTATGATAATTCTGTGTTTAACTTTTAAGGAGCTCAAGTTACTTTTAAAGAGGAAATGGCCAGCACCATCTCATGCACCACAGAAATCATGTACTAGAATGTGGGCTAAAGATAGGCAGGTGGATTTGGGTGAAAGGTCGCTGACTCCTGTAGCAGGAGCAGTTTTAGTGGAGGTGGGGTTGGGCAGGTGCCACTCAGCAGTAACGAGTGCATTAGCGTCCAGCCCCTGGCTTCTAGAGAGTGCAGCTCTGAGCAGGGTGTACCTGCTCAGACCTTCAGAGTTTCCCAGAACCTTCCAGGACTTTTTCTCACCTTATCTTCTCCTACTGACTGCCTGCACCTACCCTCCACTGCTTCCCAGTTGAATGATACTCTTCTTGGGCTGCCCTCTGCTGTCCCACTTGGATACCTTTTCCTTGGGCTGTTTCCTGTTTGCCCAGCAGTTCCTCCTTATCCTTTAAATCCTCTCAAATGGCCACTGCCTTTTGAAGCTGCCCTAGGTGCCTTCTGGTGGCCATGCTGTCCTCCCCTGAGGCTCCATTTCCCTTTGGGAGGACCACTCACTGGGACCTCGCCTGTTCTTCCTCCCAGTCCGGTCTGTTCATATCACTGAAGCTTTGCAAGGGGATTGCCTGCGGCTCCTGCAGCTCCTGGCCCAGTGCCTCCTACGCTCCCGTCCTCAGGGGAGTTCGGGTGTCACTGGACTTGCAGGAAACACCTACTTCCTGTGAGCATCTTCTCGGCAGGGTCGTCCTCTTGTCTGATAACTTCCCTTCTCCCTTGGTCGGCAGAGTGCTTGGGAAATGTGGTTATCCTACCAAAAAGCTGTACCCAAAATGCTCTTGAAACTGAAGGGAGTATCCCATTTGGAACTTCCTCCTGTTGCCTGTCATCCAGAACCTTCCAGTTAGACCCATGCATTTGGCAGTTTCTATCAGTCCATAGAATATTGGTTGTCTGTTTTCTCAGAGCAAACCTTTTTCCTGTTCTTCAGTGACAGTGCCATTTCTTCATGGCACTTTTTTTTTTGTTGTTTTTTAGTTCTCTAGTTCACTAAACCTTTATGATCTGAATGGAAGTTGGGCCACCCTCGTGTTGTTTAAGAAGGGTGCGCATCAGCTCAAATGTTGACTGATGTGAGAGGATTTTGTGGGTGGAGCATTTTCTATGTAATCCGTAAGCTTTCTGAATATATACGAAAATGATTTAATCTCTTCCTTCCTCTTCCCCGCCCCCACCCTTTTTGCCTAGCTTTTATAAAGAGGCTCCTGAGGTCTCTTCCTCTTCCCACCCCCTTTTCTGCCCCTCCCATCTTGGGATCTCTGTGTCTTGCGATGTGTGTTCCTGTTTAAGGTCACCCTTTGTTCCTGATGGGATATGTAAGCATTCATTAATCTGTTTGGGGCAGCATCTGATTCTGGGTGTGATGTTGAGTGTCTGGCTCATTTGATTTAAAACGTTAGATTTGGACAATTTTTGCTCTTTATAAGATTTGGTCATTTGTCGTATTTTGGTTGCTATTTTGGTGAGCTATTTTGAAGTTGCTCTTAGCTTGCGTGTGCAGTTCTTACCTCCTTGAGTTCTCTACCCCCAGCAGACATGCTGGTAACTGGGCACCGATGCTGCGTCAACACACACTTGTTGTTTTGGTTTAATGTTTTGCTGACAAAAAGCACTTGAAAAACAGCATTCTGAAGTAAAAAGACAAACTTTTGTAAAGGTGTATTGTTCAAACGTATTTATCGAAAGCATTTTTTAAATAGAATGGTCTTTCTTAAATGTAAAAACAACATTGTATTATAATATCATGTGCATCTGCTCCTAGAATCCTAGCGCGCTTGTTCAAGGTACAGAAGAAAAACTGTCCCTTTGGCACAATGATCGCATTTGATTGTGACGTTTGATCCCAAACAGTTCTGATTTCCTATCCTCAGAAGAAGCCTTCGACAAGTTGCCCGAATCTACTGTGCCTGAGATGCAGCGTAGCAATTTGGCACCTGTCATCCTGCAGCTGAAAGCACTGGGAATTGACAATGTCCTCAGGTTCCACTTCATGTCGGTAAGACCTGTCTGCCTTCTGGGACCGCAGGGAGTCAGGAGAGCTCACGGGGATGTCAGGACATTGTTGGGGCATGCTGTCTTTCCTTTTTTTTCCCACTCCAGTCATGTGTTGTGTGTATTTTGCAGGGCATGGGGGAAAACAGCCAGATAAGGCAGCCACAATTCCCGTTCTTACCTAATTCCTGTTCTTGTCTGCTGGGGCATAGAGACAAGTAAGTGGGTAATTATAGAGCAGTGTGCCTGGTGCTCCGAGAGGAGGAGCCCCCAGCCTCGTTAGTCATGTCTGAGGTGAAACCTGAAATCCAAGTAGGATTTCACCAGGTCAGGAGCGGTGGAGAGTTCCAGGATAGTAAGTCTGTGTGTAGGCTTAGATGCAAGAGGGTCTAGATGCACCACGGCTGGGGGAGCCGCGAGGGCTTTGGCAGAGCTGCAGGAAGACCCTATGGCTGACTGCAAGTCTGCTGATTGCCTGAGGCAGGTTTCTGTGAGTGGAGTTATTGGGTCGAAGGGCTATAGTCCTGTTGTCATAGCTCTTGATACTTGGCCAGATTGGTACTGTGTCAGCTCCAGCAGTGCGTGAATGTCCAGCTCATGGTGCTCCTGTCGTGCCATGTTTGTTTCTTTTAGCTTTGCTAATTTGACTGCCCAGAGAGAGAGTGGATGTTATCGTTACCTTTTTGTTTTGGATTTTTCATAAGGTAAATTTTTAGTCTGCCATTTTTTAATTCTTCTGAATTGTTAAGCCATTTATCTGTTAGGATTAGTGTTTACTAGTGACTTTCCAAGAGTCCTTTAAATATTAAAGACATCAACCTTTGTAATATTTTTTGCTATTTTTTTTGTTATTTGTGTTTTATTGGCTTTTTGTTTTTAATGTACACACATTCTAAACATGTCTACAGTAAAATCTTTCTATCTTTGCCTTTATGCTATTCTTGTGCTTCTGAAGCACTCTTTTTTTCTTTTTTTTAAAAATTTATTTGAGATGGGGTCTTGCTGTGTTGCCCAAGCTGGTCTCAAACTTCTGGGCTCAAGCAGTCCTCCCATTTCAGCCTCCCGAGTAGCTGGGATTACAGGTGCATGCCACTGTGCCTGACTATGAAACACTTCTTTTATCTATGTCAGTTAATACATATTCACTCATATTTCCTTCTAGAATTTTTATGATTTGAGAACTTGCATTTTAACTCTTTGTTCTATCCCAACTGTATTGGTATTGTGTGACAGGTGTGGATTCTTGGACAATAAAGTCCCTAATGTCATATGTCATGGTAAACTAGGTGAATGAAAGAACAGAATTGTGTAAATACCAACCCCTCCGAAGAAAATAGTTGTGTGCTTACCCTAAGTACAGAGAAAACATACCCTTTGATTATTGGTGTACAGTGAAAGATATTGTAAAGAAAAGATGAACAGCATATGCAAATTTAAAAGCTTATGAAAAGCCTCACATGTAAGATTAAAGGAAAACATATAATGGCAGAAATGACAGATAAATATCTGTCTCAAAAAGTACAAAGAGTTTTCATACATACACCATTTAGAGTAAAACAAACATCCACTAAGAAAAAGCTAAGGGAAGGAAACAGCACAAATTGTAAACTGACTTTAGGACCCATTGAACTTCTCTAGGAGAGAGGTGAATACACGCTGAGATAGCTGTAGAGGATGCCTTTGCACTAATTAAATGATTAGCTATAAAAAAGAATGATGAAATCCAAAGCTGACACAGTTTGGGAAAGTAAATTCTTCCTGTATTGCTGGTGGTTTCATACTCTGTTTCTGTCTTCATGCAGGACTTTCTGATAATATTTAACGAGCCATAGAAATGCCTGCTGTTTTTTCTCATAGAAATTTCTCTTGAAAAAACAATTAAAAAGACAAGAGCTTTCATATATGATAATGCTTATAGCATTATTTTATATTAAATTTATAAGTAAAACTTTTAGACAATTGAAAAATGAAAAAAAAAACATGCAAGTTCATCTTCATATAGTCCCTTCTGGTTATTTTCCCCTGAAATTGTATTTTTTATAGTTGAAATCCTAGGGTACATTTGATTTTGTATGTTTAGCAGTGTTATTCACAGTTGTGAAAAACTGGAAGCAACTCAATTGCCCAGGGATAAGAAAGTTGACTTCTTTGTGGAGTGCGACCATGATGGAATGTTATGCAGCTACCCCAAGTAATTATTGTGAAGCTTCTTTGGGTACAAGCGACAGTGAAAACAGGAAAACATACAGTAAAAAGAATGCATGCACAATAATTCCGAATATGTTAAAGCAATGTTTATATGATCCCAAGTCAGCTGAGTTCACAGAGAAATACTGGTGTGTGTTTAGGTGAAAATACTATGGGTGTGATTTCGGAGTGTGGTGGGTTGTAAATTTTTTTGATTGGTGATTATTGACTGGAAATAGGGCCAGGGATTTAAAGGAGTCAAAGAGGACCTTGTTAGTTTTGTTCTGTAATTGTTATGAACTAATTCTTAGCTTTGCTATTCTTGTTATCTCATATAGTGAGAGATCCCCAGAGGGTTTAAGCTCCTCCATGTAGGTGTTGTACATTTTGGCTCTTTGTAAAGATTCCGTGGCACCGAGGAGAGGCTTGTGGATCACTTACATGGTTTGCTCAACAGTGATTTGTTGAATACTCTGTGTAATGAATCAGATAGGTTTAGTTTCTGCCCTCATTAAGTGTGTGTACCTGTGTGGGCCATCATTACAACTTTGAAAGTTCTATTTTGTTCCTTGGCAAACAAAGTGGGGGAGGTAGAGTGGAAAAAATAAGGTGAGTTCAGCTTCCGGTTTTGCCATCACCTGCATACATGAGCTTGTTCAAATGTCTTTTACTTACTTTTGTTCACTTTCCTCATCTGTAAAAATAGAGCTGAAACAGTACGATGCTTCAAATACATTGGTTATGTGAATGCATTTAGAAAAAAAGCTATGCAGTTTGAAAAAGTACTATAATTTTAGTACCGGCTTATAGAAACCAAATAACTTAGAAGAAAATAACAATGCCTGGAACTTAGTAGGTGCTCAGTAAATATTCGTGGAAAGAAATGAGGCGGTGTGGATCCAGAGAATCAGACTGAAGGTCACAGCATCAGCTTTGCTTAACTTCGGGTTTTCTACCATTCTCTGTTATTTTCAGCAATTCAAATTCAACGCATGCTATTCACCCACCATAGGCAAGGCCTGGCATGGGGCTCTGGGTGATGCAGAGATAAGTCCTCCCAGTGCTGTAGTATCCTGGGGCTCCCAGTGTGGTCGAAGGTTGAGCCTGTGAAATGAAAGTTAGAAATGTCGAGGACTGTTTAGGGGAAGCGAGGAGGGAGTTTGAGGTTAGGGACCCATCGCTTCTGATGGAGGGGAGGCTGAGGGAGGGCTTCAGGGGAAGCGTTTAATCAAGCTGAGCCTACAGGCTGCGTCATACTAAGGGTGCCGAGAAGGCTGGGAAAGGGATGCTAACAGCATGAGCAGAAGCCTGGAGGCTGGGAAGTATGGGGCATGTTAGAGGAGAGAGTGGATTTGAGCAGGAAATGGTTGCATTTTTATGTCTGTTGCCCAAAGAAATTGATTTAGGGGGATTTTTGTTTTATTTACAGCCCCCTCCAGCGCAGTCGATGGTTCAAGCTTTGGAGTTACTGTATGCTCTGGGAGGTACGCCTATTTCTCTTTTATTGTATGTTCTCCTATGTGATATTAGGTTGTATTCATTTAAGGCTGCTGGTGTCTTTAGGAATAGGAGTGGTTCTCCCTGTATATATAATCCTCTTAACGATACTCTTTATTGAAATAAGAAGCTGGGACCCTAATTAGACTCATAGAACACGATGGACAGTTACGACAGTGAGTTTATAACAGCATGCCAGTTCATCAAAAGCTATTAATAACCATCATAGGGCCACACTCCTAAGAGGCAGCCAGAGATTGGCAATTCCCTACCAGTATTCTAGATGTTACCTCCTTGGACCTTTTTCTCCGTCCCTCCCACCACATCTTGAACCTGTGACTCAGTGTTTTACTCCCTAACTCCATTTCATTCCTGGAGCTGTCTGTGGAGAATTGGGTACATTACCAGCTTGTGTTACTGCTTGGGCAAGGAAACATTATGTTATCAGGGAACCTCTATTTACTGTTGTTTGAAAATGTAGCATTTATCGTAAGATAGAGAAAATTGTAGCCTGCATCCACCTCTTTAGGAAGTACTGTCTCTTCTGTGAATGGTGCTCCAACTGAATTTAATGTTCACTTTGGTATTAAGTTTTAGTGGTTTTGGTTTTTGAGATTTATTCTGAGTGCTACTCTTTTTTAAGCAGCTTTATTAAAGTATAATTTATATATACTATACAATTCACTCATTCGCGATATATAATTCAGTGGCTTTTAGTATATTCACAGAGTCGTGCAACCATCACCACAATCTAATTTTAGAACACATTCATCACCCAGAAAAGAAACCCCTTACGCATTAGCACTCACTCCCCATTCCCTGTCCTCCACCCCCCACCCCAGGCAACCACTAATCTGGTTCTATCGCTGTAGACATTTTCTATCTCTGTAGATTTGCCTCTTCTGGACATTTCATATAAATGGGATTGTATAATATGTGGTCTTTTTTTTTTCTTTTTTTTAAACTGGCTTCTGTCTTAGTCCACTTTGTGTTGTTATAACACAATACCTGAGGCTGGATAATTTATAAAGAAAAGATGTTTATTTGGTTTGTGGTTCTGGAGGCTGAAAAGTCCAAGATTGGGCAGCTGTGTCTGTTGAGGGCCTCATGCTGCTTCCAGTCATGGCAGAAATCAGAAGGGGGGCATGGACATGTGCAGGGATCACATGGTGAGAGAGGAAGCGAGGGAGAGCCAGACACTCTTTTAATGACCCACTCTCTTGGGAACTCATCCTTTACCCCTGAGGAAGGCATTAATCTATTCGTGAGGGATCTGGCCCCATGACTCAGACACTTCTTATTAGGCCCCACCAACAGTGCCACATTGGGGATCAAGTTTCAACATGAATTTTGGTGGGGACAAACCACATCCAAACTATAGTCACTTCTTTCATTTAGCATGATGTTTCCAAGGTTCCTCCAAGTTGTAGTATGTATTGGTAGTTTATTCCTTTTTACTGCTCAATAATATTCTGTTGTATGAAAAATACCACATGTTACTTTTATCTGTTCATTAGTTGATGGGCATTTGGATTGTTTCCACTCTGTGGCTATATACATAATGCTACTAAGAATATTATTAGCATACAAGTTTTTGGTGGGCATTCCCACTAGCAACCTATGAGAGTCCCAGTTTCTCCACATTGTTGCCAACATTTGTTATTATCTGTCTTTTGTGTTTTAGCCATCCTAGGGGATGTGAAATGGTATCTTGTGGTTTTGATTTGCATTTTCTTGATAACTCATGATGTTGTACATCTTTTCATATGCTTATTGGCCATTTGCCTGTCTTCTTTGCAGAAAAGTCTATTCAAATCCTTTGCCCATTTTTATTTGTATATTGTCCTTTTTTTAATTGAGTTGGAGTTTATTATATATTGTGGTACAAATTCTTATCAGATATGTGATTTATAAATATTTCTCTCATTTCTGTGGGTTGGCTTTTTACTTACTTGATAGTATTGTTTGCAACACAAAAGTTTTAAGTTTTTATATAGCTCAGTTTGTCTGTTTTTTCTTTTGTCATTTGTGCTTTTGGTGTCATTTCTAAGAAACTATTGCCTAATCCATGGTCATATGGTCATTAAGATTTACTCGTAGGTTTTCTTTAAAGAATTTTATAGTTTTGGCCCTTACATTAGGTTTGTGATCCATTTCCAGTTAATATTGTGGTGTGAGGTGAAGTAGAGGTCCTTCTGCATTCATCGTATTTATGATACTTCTCTGTGAAGGAATAGCCAATTACCGATATAAAAGATCTCCAGTGATTTAAAAGGCCTTCTGCTGGGTCTACATAAGATTAGCCCAGAGCGAGTGTGTGTTAGAATAGGTTTCTGTTCTCTGTTCTTGAGCAAGTAATAGGTACTTGAAAGCAGGGTTTCCTGGGATAATCTGAAATGAGGATGGGAAAACATTGGCTTCATAGGAATTTTTCATTAAGCTGATTTTTCTCCAATCAAACAGAATGAATTTCAAAATATCTCCTATTTCTTCACTGCCCCAGTAAGCTGGAAAAGGTAGTAGGAAACCCCCAATATAATTTAGTTTCAAGCTGAATTATCACCTTTAAAGAGATGATTATACTGGAACAGAAGAGAAATGACCTTTTTTGTCTTACTCTAAACTCTTGCAGCATTCGTTTTAGTCGGGAAAACAATAGTCAGTATTTTGGGGGTCTTGGAATCCAATACCTGGATGTTGGCAGGTGGCGGAGAGGCAAGGAGGGAAGGTGGGGAATTGGAGGAGTCAGCCCAGTTCATGACTGTCCAGGAGGCAGGTGGGTAGACAGGTCTGGTGTTGGCTCCAGAGGGACCTGGGCTAGCATTTAGATTCTGAGTTGCTGGCCTCATACTTGCTCATGTCGTATGAGAAGAGCACAGGGATGGGATACCATCCTGGCACATCTGTGGCCTGTCAGGTCATGGACGTGGGAGATGATCCAGATGGTGCCTGAGGGGAGACAACAAGGAAGATGTCAGAGAACCAGGAGAGTAGGAGGTCATGGGAGCTGTGGTCGCAGAGTCAGATGCTGCCGGAGACCGGAAGGAAGATGGCCTTTGTTTTTGGCACTGCAAGTTGTTGGGCCCTTGGAAAGAGCAGTCTCTATGAGTAGTGAGAACAAAGTGAGGCTGTTGTGGATTGAGGAAAGTGGGAGCAAGAGAAGGCTGCAAGGCTGTTTCCTTCTAATTAAATCCTTGAAAAGTCATTAGAAGTGTTAGTTTTTTTAAAATTAGATATTCATAGCCCAGTGGAGATCTTTTCTTCTTTTTATGTAACAGCACTCTGGTGTCAGACTGAGTTTGCTAGTGCATGAATCATCTTTTGGATACCTTCATTTGAACATACATCATCTTTTATTCTCTTAACAACTGTACATCTTCCAGCACAATGGTACATGCCTTCTGATTTCTTTTGTTGTTCTTATGGCAGGTCTGGACAAAGACTGTCGCCTAACCGAACCGCTTGGCATGAGAATAGCAGAGTTTCCTTTGAATCCCATGTTTGCCAAAATGCTGCTTGAATCAGGTGGGTGGAGACTGATAGCTCACGTTGATTTCATTTGGATTATCGGAGGAGTTATTTCCGTGAATTCTGAGCACCCCAGGGAAGAGGGCACAATTGCGATTAAAAAAAAAATAACATAAAATTTACCATTTTTAAGTGTATAATTCTGTGACATTAAGTACATTCACATTGTTCTGCACCAGCAGTACCATCCATTTCTAGACTTTTTCCATCTTCCCCACTGAAACTCTGTACTCATTAAACACTAACCCTCTACCCCCAGCCCCTGGCAACCACCATTCTGCTTTCCATCTCTAGGAATTTGACAACTCTCGGAACCTTATGTAAGTGGAGTCATAACTGTGAGTGACTTATTTCACTTAACATAATGTTTTCAAGGTTCATTCATGTTGTGATATATATCAAAATTTCTTTTATTTTTAAGGCCGAATAATATTCCACTGCCTTTGTATAATACCGCATTATGTTTATCCATTCATCTGTGGATGGAAACTTAGGTGCTTCTACCTTTTGTCATTATAGTCCCAGCTTTCATTTCTTTTGGGTATATACCCAGAAGTGGAATTACTAAATCATGTGGTAATTCTTTGTTTAAATTTTTAAAAATTTGTTTTTTTAAAATTTTATTTTTTATTTATTTTTTGAGACAGAGTCTCACTCTGTTGCCCCGGCTAGAATGCAGGGTGTCATCCTAGCTCACAACACCTCCTGAGCAATCCTCCTGCCTCAACCTCCTGAGTAGCCAGGTGTACAGGTGGTTGCCACCTCACCCAGCTAATTTTTTTCAATTTTTGGTAGAGACGGGTCCTTGCTCATGCTTAGGCTGGTCTCGAACTCCTGGCCTCAAGCCATCCTCCTGTCTCAGCCTCCCAGAGTGCTTAAAAATTTATTATTAATTGACAATAATTGTATATATTTATGCGGTACAATGTGATTTTTTTATATATACATGGTAGAAAGATTGAATCAGGTCAATTAACATACCCACCACTTTACCAACTTACCATTTTTTTTGTGGTGAGAACATTAAAAATCTATTCTTTTAGCAATTTGGAAATTATAATAATACATTATTAACTGTGGTCATCATGCAGTGTAATAAATCACTAAAAGTTATTCTTCCGGTCTAACTGAAATGTTATACCTTCTGATCAACATCTTCCCTTTCCCCATCCTCCCCCAGCCCTGTTTCTGTAAGATCAACTTTTTAGATTCCACATGTAAGGGAGATCATGCAGTGTTTGTTTTTCTGTGCCTGGCTTATTTCACTTAGCATAATGTCCTCTAGCTCCATCTGTGTTGTCGAGAATGACAGGATTTTCTTCTTTTAAAGGCTGTGTAGTATTTCATTGTGTATATACACACACAGCACATATTCTTTATTCATTTATCCACTGATGGACACTTAGGTTGCTTTCATAGTTTGGCTATTGTGAGTAATGCCGAAATGAATGTGGAAATGTGTAGATTATCTCTTTGACATATCAATTGCAATTCTTCTGGATATATACCCAGAAGTAGGATTGCTATATCATATGGTAATTCTATTTTTAGCTTTTTGAAGAACCTCCACACTCTTTTCCAAAATAGCTATACTAACTTTGTTTAATTTTTTTGAAGAATTGCCATACTATTTTCCACAGTGGCTGCACCATTTTGCATTCTGACCAGCAATGCACAAGGCTTCCAATTTCTCTGACCCCTTCAGATTTTCGTGAGGACATGAGTTCTAGGATAAAAGTATATATAACCTGGAGATCTTTTCGTAATTAGAAATCACAATCATCTAGACAGTCTAGTTTGTCTTCCCCCCACCCCAGGAAAGATAATATTTTCTTGCTTTTGTCTAACTTTTATATCAACTGGCCATTTATAAAGATGTATTTCAGACCTAGCATGGTGAAAGTTAAGTATAATTTTGTTTTGGAATAATCAAATGCCCTTAGCTTTACATTGAAAAACAGGACTCTAAGTATGGGGTTGGAGGAGCACATTTGTGAACAGGAGGCTGTGGGGAGACCAGCCAGGCAGTGCAGTTTGCTGAATGCCTCAATGTCGATTGCTGCTGACTCTGTTCCCAGGTGCCAGCAACAGCCCACAGAGTGCTGTCCTGGTCTAATTGTGCCTCGAGCTTCCCAGCTGAGATGAGCCCTTTTGAGAGGGAGGCAACTTCATAGAAGAGTCCAGGAGCAGCAAAACACCAGAAGGGACACAACCCACATATTCCCTGTCCCCTTTTTCTCTCAGGCTTACTGCCAGGATGTCCACACGAGAGTATGGAGCAGTGTGGAGCTGATCTTCCCTTTGTGACGGGGCCGGTCTGTACCCCACCTGGGCTTATAGCAGAGTCCCTTGGTGTTACAGCAGAGTGGGATAGCAGCTCCTTTCTCAGGGTCCTGCAAAGCTACTGTTCATCTGGGTCACATACAGGACATTCCATTTGACATACCGAAATGTTTATATACTATACGCTTAAAAAATTAAACTGTATAAAATATATGATGTTAGTTTATAGTATGGTGCAGGGAAAATATGGGAAAATGTCTTTCACTCCTTGTTGACACATTGTATGCTTAAAACGAAACATGCTTTTTGTTTTATAGGAAATTTTGGCTGTTCTCAGGAAATATTAAGCATTGCGGCCATGATGCAGATCCAGAATATCTTTGTGGTCCCCTCAAACCAGAAGTCTCAGGCGGTAAGTCCAGCTTTCTCCCCAGCTGCTGGTTCCAGTCAGTCTCTTTCACTTCGAGCTTTCCTAGTTAAAACTCTGCCCAGTGAAGACGAAGCTGTGCGAATGATACCAGCTCATATTTTGAGTGTTTACTGTGTGCCTGACATTGTGCCACGCATCTCACAGGCATCATTTCATTTTATCTTCACCATGAACCTGGGAGTTTAGATACTGTTATATTTTAAAGATGGAGGCAAAGAAAGATTAGGTAACTCATTCATGGTTGCACAGCCAAAATTGGCAAAGTTGGCTTCAGAGTCCGAAGTCCCAGACCTTAACCATCGAACTACTGACTTCCAGTTTTCCCACACTTCCAGTGTGGGAAATTGTCATTCAGGCTGCTCTGGTAGAAACTTTGGTGGGGATATTAGTGACATAAGAAGTCAGGTGCCTGGGCAACGCAGGCTGATTCTGGGCAGGACACTGCATCATGGTGGTATTACAGGTGGGACATTTTGAGCTTAAGAGATGCCAAGACCCTGCCGAAGGCACAGGCATCAGCAGTGACTGAAAGAGTGAATGCTGGACAGGCTGTGAAGGAAAAGTCAGGATGCTGAAGAGAATGTCAGAGTGCGGTAGTGATTGAGGTAGGGCACAGGTGAGTGCAAAGTCGGTTCCTGTTGGAAGAGCTGGAGGAGCAGGCAGCAGCCTTGTGCATGGAGGGGCTGCATTTGGATGTGTGGCAAGGAGGAGAGAGACTGTCTTATGGATTGTTGAGCTCTTCCCTCACGGTGTATAATTGTAGTTACAAAGTTTTCCTGCCTTTGTGCCCAGATGCTTATGTCCATTTTCTCATTTTTTTTTTTTTAATTATTCTTTTTAACAGTCCTACCTCAGGGCAAGCAAACTCACTTTAAAGATGAGAAAACAGAAGTTCTGACCACTCTGTCTAAAATTGCAATATAGCGCCCCCTTCCCGTCTCCATTCCCTGCTTATTTTTCTCTTCTAGTGCTTCTTACCAGCTGATATGGTTAGAACAGCGCCTGGTCTGCAGTGGGTGCTTGGTGAATATCTGTGAATGAATGAGTGAAAGGGAAGAAGGGAGGAAGAGTATGTGGTATTTGGTTCAAGGATAGAATTCCGAAGTTAATATACAGTCATGTGCTGCGTAACAACATTTTGGTCACCGACAGACCCATATATGATGGTGGTCCCATGAGATTATATTAATAATACTGTATTTTTACTGTGCCTTTTCTGTGTTTAGGTATGTTTAGATACACAAATACTTACCATTGTGTTACCATTGCCTATAGTGTTCAGTATAGTAACATGCTGTGTAGGTTTGTAGCCTAGGAGCAGTACCATATAGCCTAGGTGTGTAGGGGTTTGTGTAAGTACACTCTTTGGTGTTCGCTCAACAATGAAATTGCCTAACAACGCATTTCTTGGAATGAATCCCTGCCATTAAGCGATGCATGGCTGTATCTGTGTACTTGCGTGTATGTTGTATATGCTGCTCCTTTAACCCATGGGAGCATGTGGCATTGCTCAGGATTTTACAGAAAGAGAAATTCAAGGATGGGTTCTGACAGGATTGTGCAGCTAGTGGTAGCCTAGAATTATCCAGTCTCCCGCGTGCCAAAGAGTCGGCCGCCACCCCTCTGGAGCCTGCATTCCTTCAGGGGCTGGAGGAGTTCACATGAAAGAGATGATACCAGCTGGATCAAGGAGGAGAGAGACAAAGGAACATTTATCAGATTTCTGTGCCAAGTACTTAGCAGTAAATTATCTTAATCCACAGCAATCTTGATAGAGAGGTTTAATTTCCCAATTTTACAGATAAGGAAATAGAGGTCGAGGTCCAGAAAGAATAAATAACCAATCTGAGGGCTTTCAGGATACCACAGAGCTAGAATGGTGCAAACCAGATCTTTCTGAATCCACAACCCATATGCTATTCATCATGCAATGTTATCTCCTGGCAAAGGGGCTCACGGGAGTCAACTTCTAAACATTGCTTTGTTCTTTCCAGATTCGGGTGCACCGTAAATTTGCTGTGGAGGAGGGCGATCACCTCACTATGCTCAATGTGTACGAAGCATTTATCAAAGTAAGCACAGCTACTGCTCAAAGGGCCCCCTCAGCGCACTTACCCACTCGAGGTGATCTAGGAGTGAGGATCCCAGAAGTTCAGTTCATAAAGGAATGGCCACAAGACCCTTTTATTTTCTTATTAGACTTATTGCCAGTACTTCTAGTTGGTGGGTGGGGTTTTCCGCCTGGGTTTCTGGTGCCATACTGCTGGAAAGAACACAGGAATTGCTTATTGCTTTCCCATGCCTGGAGCTATGGTACACTGGCAGCAGGCTCCAGGCTCCGCCTCAAAATATCTCACATCTATTGTTTATTAGACAGAACAGCAACATTTGAGTAGAAAATTCTGTTACATTTTCTGCTAGATAAATGAGGCTGAGAACAACTTATAGTTTCAGGTTGAATCTTCAAGGCTGTCCCAGCTGCCATGAGAAGACATTTGGATGAGAATTTGTGTGTATTCTCATCTCCTGCCTATTTGTAGCCATGGGCAATGTTAATTTTTATTCTTTACATTCTATAAAACTAAGAGCAAATAATACAGCTTAAAGTTCTCACTACAAATTGTTAAAAAGAGAGATCTAAAGCTGATGAAAATGATGAAAAAAGAAACCTCTTCCATACAGGAAAGGGTATGATATTTCACATTTCCAGTGTTCATTTCTTAAATATATTTTTAGAAGTGGGAAGTACTAAATTTTTGTTTTATCAGAGATTTGAGGAAGATTATTCAGTTAATGAAGAGTTTTTAGAAAAACTTAAGAGTCTTATGGATTCAATCAGTTAAAATTCATTTGTATAAGCACAATATATCATCTCCAGTCTAAAGCTTTCTTTACCAGTAGAATGTAGATATAGGTCTACATTGTATTATTCTGTAGTTGCTGTCCTGGAAAATCTTGTATTAAAACAGTTTCTTCCCTGGTTTAGAATATAATTTCAGAGGTGTATTCTCATAGAGACAATTTCATCCAGATATAATGATCATACTTAAGAATGTAGAAAAAATCAAACACTGTTGAGAGAAAAATCATACTTTAGGGAAAAAATAATTTGCAAATTATTTCTGTATTGGCAGGTGTCATATTGCTTAGCCGTAGTGTAATAAAATGGTAAACTCAAACATACCAAATAAGAAAAGTTGATTTACAAAGAACGACAGGGAAGTGATTCTTTCTAATGATTCACGTCTCACATAGGTATTTAAGATTGAAAACGACTCTGCTTGTCATTAAGTTCTCATTTGCCCTTTAGTGACGAGAGGGAGGTTGCAGTGCAATCAGATGTGTGCACAGTGGTTAACATCTGTTTTGAGATATTGAGCAAAAAAGAGTCAGTTACAATCTGAAGATCTCATCACATTGAATAGAAAAATGGGGAAAGAGAAAAGTTATCTTCACAATGTAGCGTTAGTCAAGAACATTCTGTGTTTTTCTAACTCTCTCTGTCTGGGTTGTTCTGTAGCACAATAAGAACTCTCAGTGGTGTCAGGAACATTTCCTGAATTACAAGGGCCTTGTCAGAGCTGCGACTGTACGAGAACAATTGAAAAAGCTTCTTGTCAAGTTTCAAGTGCCCAAGAAGTCTAGCGAAGGTGAGAATAAGCTGCCACAGCTGGGGACTTCCCTTCTTTGCTGTTCGGTGGCAAACCGAACCCTAAAGTTCTTGTGCCGGGCTGGTGCAAGGCAGCACGGTGTGCTGTGTACCTACACCAGGTTTCATATTTTGAATTGCCCTGAATCAACTGAAAGCTGAATGTAAAGTTGCATATTTTTTACAAGGAAGTTCATTTTTATTTCTGAGGGGTATTCTTACGAAAAGAATTTCATAGCCCATGACAACACTTAACATTCACATCATTGCACATCATATAAGTGACTTTCCCATGTAGGCTTTGCAAGAAAAATTACTTTTAAGTGGATGATATTTATGGCTATTAAATAAATATTACATTTTATTTTCAAATACAAGTATTATGAAAGCATGTGCTGTGTGTTTAGCCTAGGCGGTCCGTATGGGTGAGGCAGAGAAGTACTGTGTAAGGCACAGTCTCTGGCCTCCAGCACTAACCATTAATAGAGGACACAGTAGGTTACACTGTGGCAAGGGTCCTACAGATACTTTCTCCCTAATCTCCCGCTCTGTAAATGGTAGGTGATATTATCCTTATTTTATGAATGAGTCACAAAGTCCTAGGGAGAAGTTAAATTAAGTTCAGGACAACCCAGCGGGGAATGAGCAGAGCCAGATCTGTGCAGCTCAGAAGACCATACTTCTGAGGAAGGGACACATCTCATTTTTGAGCAGTTGGCTTGAATGTCCCCTGTGTGCCAGGTACTCAATACCCCTAGTGCTTGTTAACATTTCTTAAGTGCTTATGTGGCTGGCCAGGCAGCGTTCTGAATGTTTCAGATGTAATTCATTTAATGCTCATGACAACCTGTGAAATTTGTGCTGCTGTTATCTCCATTCTACAGATAAGAAAAATGAGGCTCAGAGGCAAGAAATTAAATGAGAGAAATTAAATGCTAGGGAATATGATTTTGTAAGGTGGGGTTGAGCTCAGGGGGCCCCAGACCATTGCACTATCTAAGACATCTCTCCTACCTCTGCCCTCAAGAACTGATTTTCATCCTTTGGAAGCAATATCACCTCTGATAATGCATGTTTTACGTGGAAATTTCTAGAGGAAGGACTGAATCTTGGATCAGATCGTGATTAGAAATGTAGATTTGGGATTTATCAGTTCTTTGCTTAGGAACAATAGAGAAAATCATGGGGATTAAATTACATACAAATTTAGAACATCTAAATGTTAAAAAACGAGAAAGCAGACAGTAAAAGATATTTTCAGCAGTCATGAGATAAATAATAAGATTTAAAACTTTATTATGGAATGGTTTTATTTAACCTATTTAGAAAAAAACATTAGTTTTCAGGTTGATAAATGATCAAAGGATTGGAGCAAAAAGTTCACAAAAGAAGAAATACATAGGTAGTAATCAAATAAATGTAAAATAAAAGAAAGTAGCCCTTTTTGCCAAAGCATTGCTGGTAAGGATTCAGTGAAACTGACATTTTTATATATTGTTGATGGCTTTGTAAATAGTACCACCTTTAGGGAACGAACTTACCAACATACTGTATTTCTTTGGATTTAAGATACCATCATGTGTAAGACACATCATTATTTTATGTATCACTAAGAAAGAAAAAAATGCTGCCCATTATAATTGTAAAATGCCATCCTAATTTCAGTGGGTTAAAATTAAAAAAAAAGAGTCTTAAAATTGATGAAATATGGTATGTTGTAAGCCATAAAAATGGCATTATCCTTTTGCACAGTAATTTGGAATGTATCTTACAGATATTCTGTAAGAAATGGGGAAGCTTTATTCATGGACAATGTTTACTATAGCAGTAGAAACACCAATTAAAATGGAACATTTGAAAAATTGCTTCAGTTTTCAAATACTACAGCTTATAACCACAGAAATAACATTGTAGTGTAGTATGCCAGTTTGTGTCTTATGGGAAGATCATCACTCCCACAAGATGCTCTCCTAACAAGGAGTTCTGAGGTCCCTGGGCAACCTGGGGCGTAGCTTTCTTAGGTTCTGGTGACCAGACCAGCCTTGGTCTGGTCATCTGTGGCTGAGGGGGGGTTGGAGAGTCCCCAGGTTCAAGGAGCAATCCAGCATTGTTCTCCTCAGCAGCCATCCTGGGAGGTGGGAACGTCCTCAGATGCATCCAGCATTCAGAAGTGCAGGGCTGGGGCTGGTTCAGGAGAGGGTTTCTAGGTGGCTTGAAGCAGCCTAGGGTGGGTAGCTAGGACTGGATCCTGCGCATCACAGCACTGGCCTGAGCACACGGGGCACAGGACAGGCAAGGGCCTCTCATCCTTCTCTCTCTGCTCCTTGTGTAGGTGATCCAGATCCGGTTCTGAAGTGCATTGTTTCAGGATTCTTTGCAAATGCTGCGAGGTTTCATTCTACGGGAGCTTATAGGTAACAGGATACTTTGTGAAATAATTTGTTAAATCTTTTTTTTTTTTTTTTTTTGATACCGGGCCTTGCCCTGTCACTCAGGCTGGAGTGCAGTGGTGTGATCATTAGCTCACTGCTGTCTTGAACTCCTAGGCCCAGTGTAAGCTCCTGCCTCAGCTTCCTCATTAGCTACAACTACAGACACACACCACCATGCCCAGCTAATTTTTAAAATTTTTTTAGAGACGGATCTTGGTATGTTGCTTAGGCTGATCTGAAACCCCTCAAGCAATCCTCCCGCCTCAGCCTCCCAAGTAGCAGGGATTTATAGGCCTGAGCCACTGTGCCTGGCTGAGAAATCTTAAAAATCACCCAAACCCCACAGAAAGCTGATATGTAGAAATAGTAGAGAAATTAAATTAAATAATTATTTTTAATTTATATCACACCTCCTTCCAGAACTGAGTTGAGATTAGCTATATAGCTTTAAGCAAAATATCTTAACTTTCTGGAAATGGTTCTCAAATATTCAGTCCATCTACATGTTGTAATGCATGTTTTAGAGGGACAACAATTACACACCTGGAGGCTGGTGGTAATGTTTCAATTCTAATAATAGAATAATATGACTAGAAGACACCATTAAAGATGATGTTTCCAAGGGAAGTTACTTTTACAGAAGATTGGGTAGTTCCTTATGTCTTTAGAGATCTGCAGGACTGACATCACCACTTACCCTAGTACCTTGTGGCCATATTTGGTGTCTTTGGAAGCCGGCAAGTGTTTCTTCAACGAGCTGGATGTACCTCCAGCTACAGTCTGCATCCTGTTTCTTCCGGTTCCATTTTCTAGGCATAGAAAATCATTGATGCCTCCCCAGGAACCTTTAATGTATTAAAATACTGTAAAAACTGAAGCCCGGCTTAGCCTTCTTTTCTCCAAACTAAATCCTTCCAGTTCTTCGAATTGTTATTTGTAGTCCATCTTTTCTATCCCTTGGCTCATTTTAGTTTCATAACTCCACTGTAGCCTGTTTAAAGTGTAGCTCTTGTTTTCTGTTCTTTAAAAAGGAACAATCAAAAGAATTTCTCCCCAACTCTTCTTTGGATTTCTTCCACATATTGTTTTGTCGTTAATTTTTTTCCCTCAAAAGCTATTACAGTCCTGTTATCTTGAGGCCAGCAAAGGTGTCCCTTGTCCTGGACACTGGGCTTCTGTTAATGAGTCCAGAGTTGCATTGAGTGTTTTTGTATTTTGGCAACAAGGTCTGCTCCATCTCATATCCCAGGAGCTGACTGTTGGAATGGAAGTGTAGCACTTTACATTTATTTCTGGTATGTTCTGTTTATTACTCTAGGCCAAGTGTTCCAGCCTATGAGTATCATGGTTCTATTGCCTGTTGTAAGAGCTCCCCCTTTCCACATTGAGTTGTCCATGTTTGAGGCACCTGTTCCCAGGTGGAGGTGAGCCCTCTCTGGAGAGGCTTGAGGTCACCCAGTGGGTACCGCCAACTTGTCATCTGGATTGCCCCCTCTCTTTTGAAGACGAGTGTTAATTAGCAATTTTGATCGGCATTTTAAAACTTCTTTCATCAGTGATGTTGACAAAAATATGGGCCACCTAAGAGGTTCCAGAGCCAGTCATTCCTTTGAGATCACCTCACCACCACCTGGTGGGACAGCCAGCACCCCAGGACCTGGTGTTAATTACAGTGCTGGCAAGGAGCTCGCTCATGGTGCTTGAAGCACTTTGCCCACACAACAGACCCCTGGCACCCACGGGAGCACTCCTTTACTGTGGTTTGGGCAACAACATCCTGGTCTATTAATGTTCCCTTGTGATCTGATCTTACTGATAGTTGTGGGCCTAGTAAATATTTTCTGAATTAAGTTGAATCAAACTGGAGTTGGAGTTGGAAATACAGTATTTCAGAGAAATTAACAGTCCAATATTGAGCTTTTTTTTTTCACTATTGTTACCTCTCCCTATAGTCTTTATTCTTAGTATTTAACTTTGTTTAATAGAAAAGCTTATAGAAGAAACCACATACATTATTTCTGTCCTGAAGGAAATTGTTTTGAAAGAATACCTGCAGAAGATAAATGTAAACATAGGTAGAGCTTTATATTTCTGAATGTTTTTTCCAAGTGTCCACATGTTGCTTTTCTTCTCTTCCCTTTGCACATGATTTATTCTTGACTTCTGGGGTGGCAGCAGGGAAGCGGGGTCAAGAAAGGGCACAAGAGAGGATGGAGAGAATTGTTTTATTTGTGAGAAGTTCAATCTGCATGCGTTTTTTTTTTTTGGTAATATTAAAAACGTCTGTGGGAAAGTCTTGCTATAAGTGTTTAGAATATGCTTCAGACAAAACTCTTCTATTTTGCAAGGACTATCCGTGATGATCATGAACTGCACATCCACCCTGCGTCAGTCCTGTATGTAGAGAAGCCGCCTCGCTGGTAAGCCCCCCTCCCGCTGCAGAGCCCCCTTGCGACTGCTTTGAAGGCAGGGCGGAGTTCTTGTTCATCTCTGGGTCCCCAGTGCCTGGCACAGGGCCTGGAATACAGGTGTTCCGTATATGTTGGCTGACTTTGTTATGCTGAGTTGTCTATAGAATATCTGCTTTATCAAAGATCTCCTTAAGCAAATGGTGATATTTGTCACTCATCCACTCAGCGAACATTCGTTTTTACCCACTGGCTAGATGCTAAATCCTACTGTGGGCACAGCTGTGCAGAGATGGATTGAGTGGGGTCCACAGTCCTGGCATAGTGACAGATTCCAGCATCTTAGGAGAAGGACTTTGTTAGAGGGATGGATAAAGTGCTGGGGCTGGCACCTCATGTGCCAGGGAGAGTTAGGGCTGGCTTCTTGGAGATAGCTTTTGTTCTGACGTGGAAATCAGAGTCATCAGGCAGAAAAGGACATGAAGGGCATTCCAGACTGAGCACATCGCAGGGACAAAGCCATGGGAACGTGAAGGAGCCTCCTGTCTTTGGGCAGTGGGCAGTCATTTTTTTGCCAGGCCCACAGGGTGGTGGGTGAAATGGTGTCAGTCTTAACACTACCCGGGAAGGAAGTGATAAATATGGAAGTCAAAAGTAGATATTTAGGCATCTTTATAGCATTTTGACAAGTTAAGTTTGTTTGCCCAATTTAATAATAAAAATTGGGGGCTTGTATTTTGTATGTCTTTTTTAAATTTCATTTTTCTAGTAATTCATTTATATTTTATTTTACCAAATATCGATCAACCATGGATGGGAAATTTTAAAGATAACAACATCTGGTCCTTCATCAGTTGGGAGATGGAGAAGCCCTGGGCATGTGTGGAGACAGGGAGGGAAGATTGTAGTAAATTAGAGGGCAAAAAGGTCTGTGGTAAGATACTTTGTATCCTACACCAGGGGTTTCCAAAGTGTGGTCTCCATCCCAGCATATCAGCATCACCTAGAGACGTGTGAGAAATGCAGGTGCTTGGGCCATGCCCCTACTGCATCAGAAACTGCAGTGGGGCCCACCACTCTAGTTTAACAAGCCCTCCAGGTGTTTCTGATGGGTGGTGAAGTTTGGGCTCTGTTCCCCTACCGAGGAATTAGACTTTATCCTGCAACCAGTGCAGACTTAGAAGCTTCTTAGGAGAGAGTGACTTGGTCAGTTCTGGGTTTAGAAATGTTACCCAGTGGCCATTTGTGTACAGGATGACTTGAAGACGGAAGGCAAACCTCTGAGTTCTAGATCCTTTTTTAAGGGTTTGCTGACTTCGGGGTGATTAAATTTGGGAGTTGCTTACAAGAAAAAGGCTTTTCTTTTCCTTGTTTCATTCCCAAGGAGCTCTGCAGGGCAAAGAAAGGATGGGGAATAGAGCCAGCCTGAAGCAGACCCACACTGCACAGGTGGTGAAGACAGTGCCCCTCCCTCCCTGCCTCTTTGCAGAGGCCTCTCCCTTTTCCTTTTCATCATCTGCGACTCATTTACTGGTTTTTGAGGAGCAGGCAGCCACAGTGTGGCTGTCCTATTTACAGTCATGGGGGAAGCCCTGAATCAACACTTCAGATAGCTCGGAAACTCATATCTACTAATTCGCACTCCTAAAATCTGGGGACTTGAAATGATGTTCTTGCCTCTTTGGTTGCCTACTACCTGAGCCTCAGATAAGTCTTTTTTTTTTTTTTCCTTAAATAAAGGTATAATTTATATTAATATATAATGAAAGATGAGTTTTGGTCAATGGGTATACCCAGGTAACCCACACTCCAAATAAGATATAAAATGTTTTTATCATTCTAGAAAGTTCCTTCGTGTTTTTTTTACAGTTAATTCCCAGCCCGTTTCAGAATCAGGCAAGCCTTTACCTCTATTTCCACATTTTCTAATTAAGTCATTAGGCTCTGTTCAGAGTTCTATAAATGCAGACTAAGGATCCAGGAAAGACCTTTGCTGATAATTGGGATGTCCTAGAATTCACGTAGGCTTAAGTGAGCAAATAAATGCATGTGTCTAGTACAGTACCTGGAATAGAAGAGATAGATACCTGTTAAAGGTTAAGGGAAAAAACACGACATCTCTAATCATGGTTTGTGACTGTCGTCATTAGCTATGGGAAATTAGCTCATGTTTCTTTTTTGTTTCAGGGTTATCTACAATGAAGTTATACAAACCTCCAAGTATTACATGAGAGATGTGACTGCCATTGAATCTGCCTGGCTGTTGGAGCTGGCTCCACACTTTTATCAACAAGGAACGGTAGGAATGAACAGAACCTGTAACCCAAACCACCTGTCAGCAGCCTCTTCCTATCTTTAAATGTGCATTTATTCTCCAGTTTAATGCCCTAAATTTGTACCCCCCAATAGTGCATAGGTTGAGAAGGCCATTACCGTATCCCATTAAGTCCCTCCAACTTGGTAAGGAAAAGAAAAAAAGTATCTTCAGCTCTCTCTCTCCCTGTTTGCTCTTCTAACCATTTCTAAAGAAATTATATCACACTTTGGATCCGTGTTCATTCACAAGGAGTGACACAAATGTTCTCTGAAGAGGATTGCCTCATAAAGACCGTAAACAAGCGTGTAGGCTTAAACGCGAGGTGATGTAAACCCACTGGTGGGTGATGTTGACCGCCGACATCACTGTCTCCACTCTTCTCCCATGGCAGGCCCACACGCAGGAGAGCAGGGCTGTGCACTCTGTAGAGCAGATTCATAGTTTTATTTTCTTCTTCATTTCTGCAAGAAATGATCATTGATTGCAAAAAAAAAAAGAAAAAAGGTATATATTTTTCTAACAAGATTTTAAATTGGGAGATGGTTATATTTGGAAGGCTGGCGGGTAGATCAGAGTTCAAAACTTTCTGGCTAAATTCAGCCCATAGTCTCATTCTGTTTGGTCTGCACTGTGTTTTTAATTGGAAAGTTAATTTAGTCCAGTTATTTAATGTAATTATTGATATGGTTAGGTTTAAGCGTACCACCTTGCTATTTGTTTCCTGTTCGTCCAATTTAGTCTTTGTTCCTTTTCCCCCATGCCTTTTGTACTGCCTGCTTTTGAAGTCATCAAATATTTCAAAAGTGTCTTTTTTATATATCTTCTAATGGCTTTTTATACCTCTTGGGTTATTTTGATGGTTTCTGTAAGGATTATAATATGCATCCTTAACTCATCGCAGTGGATCTTGATTTAGTAGAGCCAGGTTTCTATCTGGTATCTCTTCCCTTTAGCCTGAAGAACTTCCTTTAATATATCTTTTAGTGCATGTCTGTTGGTGAAATATTCTCTCAGCATTCATTTATTTGAAAATATCTTTATTTCTTCTTTATTTTTGAAAGATACTTTTGCTATATAGAATTCTAGATTGAAAGTTTTTCTTTTTCTTTTTAGCACTTTACAGAATTTATTTCATTGCAGTCTGGTTTGTTCTGTGAAAAGCCAGCAGTCATTTTCATGATTGTTCCTCTGTATGTAATGTGGCCTGCTTGAAGATTTTTTTTTTTTTAATCTTTAATTTTCAGCAGTTTGACCTATGATTTTCCTTGTGTTTGCCTTGTGTTGGCATTCATTGAGCTTTTTGGATCTTTGGACTGATTTTTTAAAATCATATATGGGAAATTGCCCTTTTAAAATTATCTTATAATTTAATTCTCTTCCAATCAAACGAAAACATTTCAAACCTTTATAGTTCATCACGTGTCCCAATACAGACATTTCAGCTGGAAACCTGATGAACTGCAGGGACTGATAACAGTGTGGAGTGTGTGGTCTCTGCTGTACTGGGTTGATAAGGATAAACCTGTGGCGAAGGAAAGTCTTTTCCTTCAGAATCTCCCAGGTGGAAAGCAGCAGACTTAAGGAGTCCAGCAGAAGTGATCAGAAATGCAAACCAGAAGTTGAGAGAATGGCACTGTTGTAAAAGTGCTTGTTAAAGTAGTGAGATGCAGGCAGTTAGAGATAAACCTGAAGTTGTCTTGGATTCATTTAGACTCTTGGAGGAATAGAATTAGCCTCGAAGCTGAGTCATTTTCCCTTCTCAGCTCAAAATTACAGTTTCTTTAGGTCAAACCCACAAAGTTAAAGAGCAAATAGTTTTAGAAGCTTGAAGAAGATGACAAGCCCAAATTTCTGCATTCTCTCCAAAAGCCTGTTTTTCAGCCCATCACCTCCACTGTGATCAGAGTATTTTTAGAGAGGCTGGGACATTAGGAATCACCTAGTGCAATGACCTCATTGTACAGTGAGGGTCCTAAAACCCCAGAGAAACTTGTCCCCTTCTTGACTACATAGTCCAAAAGCACTTCTACTATTGACTTGTCCAAAACAGATTGATTTCTCAAAGAACTCTCCAGATCTCTGGTAGCTGCCCATCTATGGTAGACGTTTCTTTGTTGAACACAGTGCAGCACCTAGCAACCATCCACGGCCCACAGACCATCCTCGGCTCTGTTTCTGGCACTTTTGGTGACTTTCCATCACCGTTGTTTTTCAGAGTGTCGCTCTCACCCTCTTATAAAGAGGCCTAAAATGGTTCAGAGTCAGCTTTGTTTATACTCAACATTCTTCCCAGAAACAAGTACCAAAAATGGCCCCATGGGCACGATGGCGTCACCTCCCATTCCGAAGCTAAGGCTATGATGTCTAACTTTAGTTGTAGGGGTCGCATTAGGTGAAGTGCAGGGAGGAGAGAATTTGGGGAAATTCGGCAAGACCCACAGCTGGACAGGGGAAGAACAGGGTGACCTGTTCAGACATTTGCCTTCTAGCCCTTAAATTTTTTTTCCTTATTCTCGGAGACAACTTTGTTATCAAGGGGAAAGTCCTTTTAGCCTGGCCTTTGCAAGATCCTGTACTGATCCTTTCTCAGACGTGAGTGGATGAAGCATCTGACCTGGGTCTCCTGTTCAGTCTGTCATCTCTCATGTCATACCTGGTGGTGTGCTGCGCTTCCTTTCAATACCCTGCATCCTTTCAGGGCCCGCTGTTCTCTCCGTGGGTGATGGGGCTTGCTGTCGTGAGGCCATGTGGGTGTACTAAGTAACAGGCAGACCGGCACGGAGCAGTCAGGGGGATGGGAATTCCTCTTGTGAAGGTCTTAGCACGTGTTACGGCAGCATGCCCAGGCTACCTCTTGGTTATCTATTTATGATTATTAATGAGGTATCAAATATGCCTCAGTTGGTGAGCAGAGATCCTTGATTAAAAACTTATGTATACACTCTCTGCTTCAAATGCATATTTTAGAATTTTTAGCACTTTTGGCTTTACTTCAGGATGTAAAGAATATTTTTAGCCCTAAATCCTATTAACTGATGCCCATGATTATGTTCTGCTGCATGTTATTTATACTGGTAGAAAGTGACATTTCTGGAAGGAAAAGAGAGTGTCACTAGGGGGTATCCTTTTCCTGTCTGTCTTACCCACAAGCTTGTACCCTACATGAGGGCAGGGCTGGTGTCTTTATCTCCATCCTTGAGCATGGGGTCCTGGCATTTTGAGATGCTTGCTATATTGATTGATTTCTTTGTCCCTAAGGAGAGGGTTCTTGTCAGGAACATCTTGGAAACTTAAGGTCGTCTCCAGCCCGAGCCCAGTCTTCTGAGCCCAAGTGTTTGGCTGCAGGGCTGTCTTGGGGGCTGGGCCAGAAGGAGAGCTGTGTCTAAAAAACAGAACCTTTTATTGACAGCTTCCACAGAGCCCTGCTAACCAGGTCCAGCCATGGTGGGCTGGGCTTCGGGCTGTTGTCGGCTTCCTGAAGTCTCTTTCCTTTATTGGTCACTTGGGCATTTCCCCTCCAGACTATTTCCTGAGGGACACAGCAGTTAATGAGAAGCTGTGGACCAGATGGAAGATTGGATTCGGTCATTCATATGGGAATTATGTTGGAGTCTGGTTTCTTTGTCTAACCAACCCTGACTGTGATGTCTTCTCTTCTCTTACAGCACCTGTCCCTGAAAGCCAAAAGGGCCAAGGTCCAGGACCAGTGAGCAGAGCTCAGCTGTGGCTTCAGGGGCTGCTTGGTGTCCTCTCCATGCTGCTGCCCCTTGCCCCAGGCAGGGTGAGCTGGCAGCAGCTCCTGTGGAGCCTTCAGCTGCTCTGAGGTGGGCTGCAGCCTGTTCATCAGCCCCTTTCTTCCCACTGTGCTCGGCATTTGCGTTCCTTGCTGGGATCCCGGAGGACTTTGTGCATGGGCAGGCATCCCGCCGCGCTGCAGCCGGGCAGAGCGGGAGTTGGCCGGGCCGTGTTCTTTGGCTCACTCGGCGCGCTCACTGACCCTGCATGCCACTTCCAGCAGGCACATGGGCCTGGCCCAGCTTTATGGGGAATGAGGAGGAAAGTTGGCCAGTGAAGGCTGAAGCACCATGTGGGGTGGACAGAAGGTTTGCTGGGCTGACTTTGCTTTCCCTGCCGGGGCCACTGTGAGGTCCTCTGCCAAGTGTGAACAAGCACGTGTCTGCAAAGGAGTGAGACCTTGGAAACACTGGGAATCTCTGCCACAATCACCGAGGGGCATGTCTGGCGGGCACTGGGCCTCCCAGACAAGCAAGCAGCTTCTGTTTGTTCTCTGCCCTTGTCCCTTTTTATCTCAGCCGGGAGACTCGCAGGGGATTGGTGATCAGCACAGGGGACCCGTGCACTGTGTTAGTCAAGGGTTTCTGTTTCACAGGTGGGCTTAGCTTCCTCTCAGAGTATAATACCATGTCCTGGTGCCACTGGCTGAGCACTGGTGAAAGTTTGTCAGCCCACAGGGGCTCCTCTCTAGCAGGAATTCACAACAGTTTAGACGCTCTAAACTTCTGTAGCTCAGGAACATAACCACGGTATATTTGTTTTTTGTTTGCTTGGATTCTTGCAAGAGCACATGGGGGCGGCTCTTCCAGCAGGCACTGGTTTTAGTGTTGCCCCAGGGCTGCTTTGCTGTGATGATGTTTGCATTTCAACACATGACCGATACAGATTTTCCCCCCTTACGATTTCGATGACGTTTATTTTAAAAACACGTAGCTTGAAAATTTATTTTTGTACTGATAGTAGTTTGGATATGCCACTTTTGGCACCAAACATGTATGTCATTTTTATTTCTGTTTTATAAACATGTAAATAATAGTGATATCTTGTTAATAGTAAACCTTTATACCTAAAGTAAATGTATTCCCTCCCACGCGTGGCTGTCGTGATCTGTATTTTAAGGTGCTTCAGTTAATTGTTTCGAGTGAGGGTCTGACATTAGCTAAGAAGCTGATGCTGTGGCAGCTTTTGGGGTCACATGGACACGGGAAGCCCCATAAAGCAAGATCATCTGATCGAGTGCCCCCAAGACCTTATTTTAGAGTAAAGCATGAGGCATTCAAAGGAAGTTCCAGCAAGGTGTTCATTCTTGCCAGTTTCTAGTTGGGATCTTTCTGTAGAGGTCAGAAACACATCAAAGTCTGGCATTAGGCCTGGGGCTGACCCTAGCGAGCTCGTGTTGCAGTGGAAGAGGGAAAGGTACAGGAGCCGCAGCTCCAGGTCTGGGGCCAGAGAGCCAAGGTGGGAGGCCAGTGGTCTTGGGGAGCGGACGGAAGCAGGCCCGTCTTTACTCGCCACCTCTCAGAGGACACCGGCGGACCTGCCGTGTTTATCCCGTGTTCCATCCCAGCCCCTGGGGGTGTGGAGATGGCTGTGGATTGTTAGAGGCAACTGCAAAATCCCATGACAATGGCTAAGGGCCCCCTTTGCACATATCTGAAGACCCACATGGCCTCGTCAGGGAGAGGTCCCTCCCTGGGTGCTTTTTGTCTCTCGTGGGTCTTGTGTCCCTGGCCCCACTGCCAGTCCTCAGGCGTGACAGTAGGGCCTGACTGCCTGGCAGCTCACAAGATTTCGTCCCCCAGTAGTGCTACAGAATTAGTCCCCTCAGGCTCCACACAGGTCTTCAAGCATCATTAGAGAAATTTCCCACAGCGTTGCTGTGTCTTCCCTCTGGAGCCAGGTGAGAGGGTGGAGGGAATTTGTGCTGGAACACGTGGAGGAGGTGGCGTCCTGGAGGCCCAGAGATGGGAGCTTCTGTGTCGGTGGCTTGCAGAGACTCCTCACTCTCTCCCATAGTGGGTTTCCCTGTGGGTTGGACACTGCCGTCACTGGGAGCCCCTGGTTGGGTCAGAGCTCCTGCTGGTCACCCAGTCCAGTCAGCAAATGTTAGCCCTTGGGCTGTGTGCATGGCACAGGTGGCAGTGGAGATGGTTGACGGCAAGTAACTGGGTGAGTGCACCATGGCTGAGATGGGACGCTGAGGACGGCAGGAGATTGCAGCGGCCAGCAGGGTGGTTGGAGGCCAGGGCGGTATCCAAAGAGGCTTTCCCACGACAGGACGCTTTCCTGGTGAAAGTACAGGCTGTTCTCACGTTCTGCTGCCCTGGCTGTCCCCTCACTGCTAAGCTTTTCACTTTGGCCATGAACTTGGAGAGTTGCCCAGTGCCCTAACTCCATGTGCCTGTCTCTACTGTTTTGTCCCGGTGTCGGCACAGCCTGCTACCTTTGTGGACCAGGCCCTGCCATTCGGTCCCCGGTTGTCCCCAGCATTCCAGCCCTGCCCTTCAGCTTCGCCTTCTAGGACCCAGCGCTGACAGCTTAGGGCTGTCATTTCGTAACCTGAGCCAGGACGTCTGCTGCCCACCAGATAGAAGGTTGGGTGGGGGGCACAGGCCGTGGTGCCTGAATTTGGATGACCGTGAGACCCTGTCCTGGGGCCCTGGACCAGATATCTGGCAGTGAGATCTGGGAAGCTGGAAATTTAAAAGCCTTATCTCAGGTGGTTCTGATGAAGTGGGGGGCTTGGGAACCACGGGTGAATGAGACTGGAGTTGGAGACATGAGGATGTGCAGCCCAGGGGGAAGGGAGCCCCCAGATGGGAGGTCAGGACATTAGATTTGAGAGAAAGGTGATAAATTTGTTTTTGCACAGGTTGGTTGTACCCTCACATGTGCTTAGACCCTGGCCCCAGCCCACTTGCCTGTGCCCCCAAAGCACTGATCAGCATACTTGGCTGACCAGGCAGGTTGTGGATTTTTGTGACTCTCCTGCAAAATGTGTAATAATGAGCATTTTGTAAAGCTTAACTTTTCATATATATATGTGTGTATATATCTATATAAAAGGGACAGGGTCTTGCTCCATCGCCTGGGTTGGAGTGCAGTGACATCAGCATAGCTCATTGCAGCCTCAAACTCCCAGGCTCAAGTGGTCCTCCTGCCTCAGCCTCCCAATTAGCTGGGGCTACAGCCGCACACCACCATGCCCCGCTAATTTTTTCTGTTTTTTGTAGAGATGATATCTCGCCATGTTGCCCAGGCTGGTCTTGAACTCTGGGGCTCAAGCAATCCTCCTGCCTCAGCCTCCCAAGTAGCTGGGGCTACAGCTGCACACCACCATGCCCCGCTAATTTTTTCTATTTTTTGTAGAGATGATGTCTCGCCATGTTGCCCAGGCTGGTCTTGAACTCTGGGGCTCAAGCGATCCTCCTGCCTCAGCCTCCCAAAGTGCTGGGATTCCAGGCTCACACCACAGTGCCCAGCCAAGCTTAACTTTACATAAAAGACCATCCTTTAGTCTTTTCTTGGTGCTAAAATGTTTTAGGAAATGATGGTGATATTAGATGGTACTTTTTAAATGTTTTCCTTGGAAAAATAAAATGCCAACAATCCTACATCAGTCACCCAATTGAAAACCAATTTGAAACGAAAACAAAAGTGGGTTGATAAAACCCCTGAATCCGGGCACCCCTGGGCGGGGGGCTGAGTGTGCTGGGGGCCCAGCCGGCAGCATCGGCGCCAGCTTCACAGCTCTGGGGAGATGGGTCTGAGCTGCCAGGCAGCTGAATCCCAGATGAACTTCGGAGCAGCTGGGGGGCTTGTCTTTCCATCTCGCTGGAAGGGTTTGAGTTGGCAGCTCTCGGCCCCCGCATCCCTTCTTCACCTCAAGGTAAGATCAGATATTTTCCACTTTCCAGTGACTCATCTGGATTTTTCCTCAGCCCTCCAACTTGTGATGGAACAGGATGATGGATTTCTTGTCAGGTTAATCTATTTTTTCCTGAGTCATTGGGACTGGAAATAGGCAATCAAGTCATTTGGCAAACAGCTGGTCACTCTGGGTGACTAGCTAGTTAGCATGGCAGGTGGTCTGGGGAGGGCTTGCGGTCCCTGGGTCCTCACGGTCATTGCTCCCTCTAGCAAGCAAGGACGACACGCTGACATCTCTGGTGGATCGTGGAACTGTTACCTCGTGCGCCCCTGGGTGGTATTGAACTTGTCGGAGCAGGCTGTCTCCCTGCCTGCTTAAGCAGGGCCAAAGAGATTCCCAGCACAGCGTTCCCTGGGGCCCTCTGGCACACGCGGCTTCCACGCCCACGTGTGGGTTCTCCTGTAGGCAGTGAGCAAGGCTGGGAGGTCACACGGGAGTGGGTGTGCAGGGTACAGTGGTTAATGCCCCAGAACCTCCAGAGCCAGGCTGGGGCCCGGCTCCGGCTACTGCCTGTGGCTTCTGAGTCCTTGTCCAGTGGCCACGGCCTGGCCAGTGGCTCTGAATACAAAGGTCCTAGCGAGGCCCTTCGCCGGTCTCAGCCTGATGCATGAACCCAGGCGTGACCCAAAGGTTGCCTGGCCTCCTTCCCGCCCCCTGGCCACTGCTGCTGGGCTCTGCTGGGGACATCCCAGCCCACCCTCAGTTTGTTTATTTCAGCTTTTTTCTCTTGGTTGTTTTTTTCCTGGCTTAGGCTTATTCCGTTTTCAGGTTCAGTCTTAGGTTTGCTTAGTGTCTGCTGTCACCGTGTTTTCTCTCAGCCGTCCTTCGGTGTTTTGTTTTTCCTCGTGGGCGTGCTCTGCCCCTTTAATCTCTGCCTCTCTGACCTCTGCGTTATTTCCCTTTTACCGAGAAGGTTTATAAAGAATCCAGATGCGATTTTCTTTATGCTCTTCAAAAGTAATGTTTTCCCCCTTAACATTTATTTTAACTTCTTGGCCTTTTTTACACTCTACTTGTTTGTTTCTAACTTTTATTTTGTACATTTAGCTACGAAAAATCTCATTTAGTTTTGCCATGGTTCTGGAAATATATTTTGTAATTTTCATCTTGCATTTTATGTACCAGTTTTAAACTCAAGAATTTACCCATGTTATTTTACTTCTGTTACTCCCCCTGTCTTCTCTCCTGTCTTGTGCTTACTTAATTTGCTATGGCTGGCAGAAGGCCTACCCAAAGGTGTGGGAGCTGGGAAAAGGTGTTTGCAATGGTCGACACCAACAAAGGATCCAATGTCAAGAATACACAGGGAGCTCCTATAAATCACCAATAAAAAGACAACCCCGATAGAAAAAAATGGGCAAGGGGAATGAAAGACAATTTATAGCA
Organism: Indri indri; assembly: GCA_004363605.1. Taxonomy (NCBI): domain Eukaryota; kingdom Metazoa; phylum Chordata; class Mammalia; order Primates; family Indriidae; genus Indri; species Indri indri. Next base: position 59,212 of record RJWJ010005436.1, read on the forward strand.
GCAGACCCGAAAGTCTACCAAGCCAATGAAGAGGTGCTCAAACTCAGTCACTGGAAAAACACCAACTAAAGCTACAATTAGCTATCAGTTTGCGCTCATTAGATCAGTCATGGAGTGCTGCTGAGACGTAGGGGCCTCTGCGCACGGCTGGTGTGGCCATCCTGGAGCGCCGCCTCGCACTGCCCATCAAATGAAGTTTGTTCACACCCCACGACTGCGAAACTCTGCTTTAGGATGTATGTTCCCAGCAACAGTCTCATTCAGGTCCGTAGGAGACATGTCTGCGGGGGCTCACCCAGTGTGGTGGGGAGCAATGTCACCTGTCACCCGTGCAGGGAAAATGTAGTGCATGACACCATGGAGTGATACAGGGCAGCTTCAAGCCACAGACAACACATAACACGGACCCTGAAAATAGCTGAGTGGAAAAAGAAACTGCTGGGACACTACTGTTGATAGAAACCAAACATACACGCACGTAAAAACAAATACAATTGCAAAAACCTATATAAATGCTAAATTTGACTGGCTTAAAAAAAACCTTTATAAACAAGAAGATGCACATGAAAAGTGTTACATATATGGTGTGGGACTAGGATTCGAGGAATGCAATAAAAGAAAATTAAAAACGAAATAATAAAAAACGAGATGGGGCCAAAGGAGCCTCAAGTGTTCATCTGGAAGAGACGTGAATTTTAGGACGTTTATCCCTTCTTGTCCAAGGTTTTAGACATGTTCGCCAGTGTGGAGCTGGCCCCAGTGGGCCTGCTGCCAACCCCCAGCTCACGTCCTGGCAGGAACCACTTCTACCGGGGACGGAGCAGTGTGGTGAACAACACGAGTTGTCTTGATGCTTATGTTCCCTGTCCCAGCACGTTTTTATTCAGATAGATGATCTCTTTGTGACACCCTTTTAATTCTTATTTATTCCACAGGCCCCATGGTAGAGTTAGTTTTCACCGGTGAGAGCAGCCACAGCAGCAGGCTGCCTGATCCCCGAGCACTGAGAGGCAGGCAGCCCTGCAGACTGTTTCGGTAGAGGCGAATGAACTCACAGGAAAAGCCTCCCCAGTTTGTGAGTGCATGGGCTGCTGGGATGGATGGGAGCCCGGGGGGTTTATCTGGGCAGAGCTCCTCCGTGTTTCCAAGACAGGAACCAGTAGGACACATTATGTCACTGTAAGTCCTTCCTGCTGATCAGGAATTTATGCTCTCAACCTACAGGGACTCTTTAACTCTTGGCACTGGGCTTCCAGAGCCTTTGCCTTCAGAGCTGGGCTGGATGGTTATGAGGCTAAAGGGAATTGGATATTCCAAATCTCTAAAAATCCCTTGAGCTTTTATCCTCCGAGGAGCTGGTGAACTTCAGCTGTGTTTGCTGCCTCCAGATGTGGCTCCCTCTCTCCGTGTCATTGGCTTGCTTGTCACTGAGAACCAGCTGAGTGAATACTGGTGTCTGGTTTTCCAGGGATTGCCTGGTAGGGGGCAGAAATCTGGGCCAGGTTAGTGAGGCAACATGCAAATTGGAAGAGGCCACCAGGGAACTTATTAAATTTAAGTCTAACTCTAAACTTCATTGCTTGGAGAAGGGTATTCTAGATCATCCTGGGTATTCCTGACTTCAGCTGCAGGCCCAGAAGGAGGGCAGATTCTGGATGGTTACCTGTCCCAGTGGTGAGTGGGGTCATAGAAACCCAGCTTCTAGGGAAATAGGGCAGGTTTCCTGTTCCCAGATTGACAAACCAAGGTCAGCTCTCCTGAACTGTGACAATGGCCAGCCCCGTTCTGAGTGGGCCTAGATGGAGTAAATTTTTATGCGTGATTTTTGTCAATTGATTGGTCTGTTGGCCCAGCCAGAATTAGGACTAAAGGGCCTTGCATCCCAACAACCTCTCTTTTTTTTTAATTTTTAATTTTTAAAATTTTTTTGTAGAGATGGGGTCTTACTATGTTGCCCAGGCTGGTCTTGACCTCCTGGCCTCAAGTGATCCTCCCACTTCAGCCTTTCCAAGTTCTGGGACTACAGATGTGAGCCTTGGCACCTAGCCCCTGCAACCTTTCTGGATTGATCAGGTTTGTGCTCAGATGGAATTCCAACACTCTGGGTGTGAGAATAACTCTTGCCACTGGACCCAGAGCAGTGATACCACGACTGGATGTCACCTGAGTGGTAGGAACAGGAGAATTGAAATCTGAGTCAGAAGACCTGTATTAATAACAATTAAAAAATCCTTTAATAGGGTATAATTTACATATAATAAATGCACTCATTTAATTGGATAGTCAATGACTTTTGACAAATCAATATGCCACAATGACCACCAAAATAAAATACGAACATTTTCATTGGAAAAATTCCCTCATGATCTCTTGTGGTCAACAGCCCCCTACACGCCCCCTGGCCTCAGGCATCACTGTTCTGCTTTCTGTCACTATGGGTTAGTGCCTTTTGTGGAATTTCATGTACATGAAATCATTCAGGAGAGTGATTCCATGTGTCTGGAGAAGACGTGGACTTAACCCCACTCCCACAATTAGATAACTCTGTGACCCTTGGCGAAACACACTTTCTGTCTTCCTCTTAGTTTCCATATTGGTAGAGTGAGGATAATATTAATCATAACTTATAGCCTTTCTGCCTCCCTCCCTCCTCCCTCCCATCTTTCCATGTGCACTGGTGCAGGAGTGAGCTCCAGAAAGGTGCTGGACCAGGGGTTACTCAGTAAACAGAAGCCTCTGTTCCCTCCAAGTCCAACTGTCACGGAAGGCTCCCTGCTGCCCCTCGCTCCACGCCTGTCCTAGCCTCCCTGGTGCCATGGTCTGCAGGTCCCCACACCTCCTTCAAGGAGCACTCCTTTTATTTAAGGGAGATGGGACAAACAGCCCAGGAAAGGACAGGCTTCAGTGATGAGGGCTCCCCAGACGGGCAGAGGCTAGAGGTGGCCAGGGCCTGAGCAGAGGGGAGTAGTATATCTGGGAGGGGTGCACAGAGGCTTCCTGGCCCTGGGGCTTGGGACATTGGGTTTTTGAGGGAGTGAGTGTTGAGCGGAAGACAAGTGGAGCTGCTGGATGCTCCAGGTGAGTGGTGGCTTCAGGACAGACCTGTGCTTGGACCCCACACGATCAGATGGACACACACCCAGAAGCACTTGCAGGTCAGAGACAACTGCACACACACACACAGTATGCTCACCCCAACATTCAAATATGTATCGCGTGTCTTCTGTGTACTAGGCCTGGGAGATGTGGCAGCCAACACAACGAAGTCCCTGCTGCCCGGAGCTCACCTGCTGCAACATGACGCCAGACGCAGGCCGCAGCCCATCCTGACTTAGCTTGTGTCTGGCAGGTTCCATCCCCTGAAGTCAATCCGCCCAGAGTGGTGCTGTGCTGCCCTCTGCTGGCCGCACGGAGGCAGTGACTCCCCAGACTGCCATCCCCGCCTGGCAGTGAGGGGCTGAGGGGAGGGGAACATGTTTCTGGTCCCTTGCTCTTAGCAACCTGGCAGAGCAGATATGGAGGGGCAGAGGCAGGTGAAGAACGCTTCCCCCAGTGCTCTGATCTCCCCGTCATTTCCTACATGCTCCAACCTCCCTTCCGCATAAGTATCTGATTTAGGAAGTGGCAGTTGAGTCAAACCATGTCACTTTTTCAGCTGTCTCCTGTGGCACCCCCTTTCCGCAGCACCATCCTCATGGCCCCCAGGTGTTGCATCGGGTTCAGGGAATCCCTTCTTGGCCATCTTTCATTCTGCAGGGATGGAGGGGCCAAGCCTGAATTTCAGGAGGGGGCACCTGAGTTTGGAGGTGGAGCCTGGGAGATGCTTTATCCAGGTGACACCTTACCTAGGCCATAAAACCGGAATCAATAGATGGGCTGGTGCCTAGGTGTGCAGATTCTAGCTGCAGATTCTTTGACACTCCTCCCTTTAAGAGGGGGGTTTGTGTCCCCTCTTGAATCTAAGCGGGCCGGTGACTGTTTTGACCAATACAGTAGTGTGAACTGTTTGATACTGTGTGACTTCTGAGGCTATACAGCTCCCACCTGGCTTGCTGGGACGCTGAGCTGCCAGCTAAGCAGGCCAGTTGCCTGAGACCAGGATGCTGGAGGGGACATTCATAAGTTCTGGTCACTGGTCGCATCCCAGGAGCTAGGATGCTGTCTTGGATGTGGGTCTTGCAGCCCAACCCTTCCAGGTTCTATCATTTTGAATCACCCTCCGCTGAGGCCTAGACATCCAGGAGCATTGACGATCCATCTCTGCTGTGCCCTGTCCAAATTCCGGACACTCCGTGAACATAATACAGCGGTGGCCATTTTGTGCCACCCAGTTTTGGGGTCCACTGCTAGGCAGCAATAGTCTCGGAGCATTGGGCCAGTGGAGGACGTCAGACCCAGGCAGTAACAGGCTAACCGGCTTCTGGGGTCTGGCCTGGGAACAGAACCCGCCCCGAGAATGCTGTTTTCTCGGGGTACGGATCCCTCCTGGCTAGTCGGCCTGGAGCTCCAGGGGCCTCCTTCCCCCGAGATTCCTAGGGAGTTGGTGGCGCTGCGCTGGGCAGCTCCACGTTCCCTCGGTTTCGATCTCTCTGATCCAGGCCAGTTTCAGTGTGAAGGCAATGTTGTACGCGACAACCATTACCTCTGCGGAGCGGCACGCTGGGGTTTGGAATTGCGGAAGCTGTCGCGTGCGTGGGGCGGGCGGACCTCGAGGGGGTGGATTGACCACAGGGAAGGCCGGGCATGGCCGGGACGAGGGTGCAGGGACACTGCGGGTGGGAGAAGATGAGCGCCCACTCCTTCGTCCCCTGCAAGGAGTAACTGAGGCTCAAACGGCCACAGCCTCGCCCAGGGCGGATGCAGCCCGCGCGGGGTCCGCCTCCAGGACCCGCGCGGGGCAAGGCCGGAGCCCCCACCCGAATCTGGCGGGCGCTGCGGGAGCTCGGGTCCTGCGGGTCCCCCCGCGCAGGCCGAGGCGGCGAGACCTCCGGCCGGTGCTGCTCGCGGCGGCCGGCAGGTGGCGCTGGCGCTCCGCGTGTGCACGGCCGGGACGCTGCCACCCACCCCGCCCCCGCCCGGTGCCTCTCCGGGTCCTGCGGGCGAAGAGGGCCCAGAGCCGGGTCAGACCCTTGTCCCCGTCCGGGGAACGCCCACCACCTGCCCGCCCGGGCAGACCCTCAGCTGCTCTGGCCCCGGCCTGCGCGCCTCGGAGGGAAAGGAGCTCCCACCTCCCGTGCCGGAGTCCCCTTCTCTGTCCGCTTTGCCCAAAGCTGCACTTGATCCACCGGGTCCTTAAATCTTGACCACCTCCCCGAGGAAAGCACGCATCGCCCATGTTCCAGGTCCAGTTCATGACAGTAATAAGCAGACAAGAAAAACCAAATGACAACGCCAGCACACCCTTGTGGAGTTCTAATCACCAACCTGGCCTGCCGGCATCCTGCAGAGTGGAGTTGGGGTGGGCGCGGGAGAGGGGTGTAAGGCCAGTCCCCAGGATGTGGCCACCCTCATAGCCCCCTGCTCCACCATCAGGGTCTTTGCAGACCTGAGGACCCGCGAGGAGGAGCAGAGGGGCCTCTGTAAATTCAGGGGCCAGTGGGGTGTCCAAGCCACCCAGGCTACCCCATTTCTGCTCCTTGCTGGCATTTCTCCTGCAGCCTTGAGTGGCCCAAGTGGCTGGGGAGTGGCCCGGGGAACAGGAGGCCTGGCAGCTACCAAGGAGCATTGCCCACGGGCATGGTGTTGGGAGCTACAGCCTGGTCCCAGAGATGTTCCCATCTGTGCCTGGGCTATTAGGCCATGGGCATAACCAAGAGCTCTTGGACCCTGGCCCCATCCCCTCCAGGCTCTGGTCATTGTAGACCAGCCAGTGAACAGCCCGGCCCTGGGAGCAGCCCTGGGTGAGGCAGAGTGACATGGAGGTTAAGGGCTTGGCCTTTGGAGCCACAGTACCTAGGTTCAAGTCCTGCTGCCACCACCTAGCAACTGTGTGACCTCAGCATGACACTCGGCTTCCTGCATCACTTTCCTCATTTGCAAGTGCAGATAATAGCGTACACTTCTGTGTCAATCATGTTGTATTTTGTGTTTTATGGTGCTTCAACATCTTGGGGCTTGGTGGACCCAGGGAGGGGCTGCCCTTCCCAAGTCTGGCACATTCCTAGAGCTAGTGAAGGCTTGCAGCAAGCATGCCTTTCATATGTAAACTAGTCAATCCAAGCCCATACCCCAAGCACCCCCTTTATAAAACTGTCAAACACCAAGCCAATTTCCCCCTGCCCTAAATTACCGCAGGGCCATGTACCAGATGATTAGGGACAACCACTACAGCCTGGATGTAAACTAAGATTATTAAAACTAGCCAGTCCTAAACTGATCACCTTGTCTCGCCCATTCCTTCCCTGTGAAGTCCATAGCAGACGCGTCTGTCCGTGCGTTTGCTGTGTTCCTTCTGCCTCCTGGCCCACCCTGATGCTTCCCCATGTGTGCCTGAGTGGCGTCCCTTCCTCTTGGGAACTGCAAGTAATAGACTCTCCTTTTAAGGCAGTTGTCTCTGTCTCTGCCGTCCTACCTACCATGACTGATTACAACAAAATCATCCTAGATACGTTTTTAAGACAACCTCCTAAGGTTGTTGCAGGGATCAAATGACTTAACTTTTCTAAAGTGCTTACAACTGTGCGTGAGACCAGGCAAAAGCTGAATGGGGAGTAGCTATTGTTACATCTCTTCCCCCAGCCTCTACCCTCTTTGCACCAGGAGCCTCCCTCTGGGCAGCTCTGAGCACACACACATCATGAGGTGCAGCCTGTGCCAGGTGCCTGAGCAAAGGCCAGCTAGGTGCTCCCGTCCCTTGGCCATGGTGCTGAACACCCCAAGCTGACAGTGAGTGCCAGGTGAGGGGTTCTGCCAGGGGCCAGCAGAGGGATCCCGCCTTTGTGCCATTTGGCTGCAAGGACTAGATCCCTAATCGGGGACAACCATCTCAAACCTGTACCTCTGAGACCTCCCAGCTCAGCTGGGGAGTCACTCTAACTCTCAAAGGTAGTCACTCTGAATAATAGCAATAAATTACTGAATGCTTGCTGTGAGCCAGGCCCTGTGCTAGCATCTTGTACCAGCAGTTCTCAAAGTTTTTGGTCTCAGGAACTCTTTATACTCTTAAAAATCATTGAGGCTCTCAAAGAGCTCTTGTTAATGTGGCTCGTATCTGTCGTTATTTACCATTTTAGGAGTCAAAACTGAGAAATTTTAACAACATTTGTTTACATTTTATTTGAAATAGCAATAATAAACACACTACATGTGAGCATAAATAACACATTTCTATGAAAAATAACTATATTTTCCAACACAAAAAAAAAAATAGGGAGAAAGACGCAAGGCATTGTTTTACATTTTTGGAAATCTCTATGTCAGGCTTAGTAGAAGACAGCCAGAGTTCATACCTGATTCTGCATTCAGATTTTTTTTTTTAAAGACAGGGTCTCACTCTGTCACCCAGGCTCATTACAACCTTGAACTCCTGAGCTCAAGGGATGATCCTCCCATCTCAGCCTTCTGAGTAGCTAGGACTACAGGCATGTGCCCCTACGCCTGGTTAATTTTAAAATTTTTTGCAGAGACAGGGTCTTCCTATGTCGTCCAGGCTCGTCTTGAATTCCTATCCTCAAGTGGTCCTCCCACCTTGGCCTCCCAAAGTGCTAGGATTACACAGGTGTGAGCATTCAAGTTTATGAGCCATCACATGTCATGTGACCCCCGGAATATTCCACCGAGAGTTAAAACAAACAAACTTTTGTTGATAGCAAAAAACAAAACAAAACAAATAACATCTTAATATCGTTATGAACATAGTTTCACTTTTATGGACCTTCTGGAAGGCCCCCAGACATACCCAGAACACACAGTGGAAACTCCTGCCTTACGCACATGATGGGTAGATTCTAATACTGCCCCTGTTATACTTATGAGGAAACTGAGACACAAGGAGATGAAGGGACTTGTCCAAGTTCATGCAGCTGAGCTTCAAAGCCAGGCCCCCCTGGGGGGTTAACGGGGTGGTGTGGGGTGATGTGGGGGGAGAACTTGATTTTGTTGTCCATGGCCCCAGCACTCAGCCCTGAGAGAGAGGGCAGGGATTAGGCACAGACAAAGCCAGAAGGGCAGGGCAGGCTAGTGAGGGGGGGTGTGGGGGGTTGGGAGGGGCTGGGGGATCAGTTAGTCACCAAGTGGTCCCGGTGACAGGGCTGGAGATGGCAGCTGGCGGCGGATGTAGCCTCGGGCTGGAAAATCAATAGGTGATCAGCGGTCCAGGGGCACGCTGTCCATCAGGTGCAGCGGAGAGGCAGGGGCGGGGGCAGGGGGGCCGAGAGGAAATATCACTGACCCCCGGCAGGATTGATCAAACAGCCAGACGCCCAAGGCCAAACTCACTAATAAAGTGAGACGTTCAGCTCAGCCCCGCGGCTGCTGCTGAAGGTCTTAAAAAAACCGCTTAGCTGGGAAGTTCTTGCTAAACTGTCTTTGTTTCTTGAGGGAAGTGGGAGGGAGGATGGATGGGGGAGGCCTGGCTTGGCTGCTGTTCGGCCTGGGGCTCACGGTTTGCCACAGGCCTGGACCGCGGAACCCTGGAGCTCACATGGCACCTGTGTGTGCTTGTGCTACAGCACGCACCATTTATACAAAGCACATTATATGTGCACACTGTATCACATATGCATACAAATGCGTCTGCTCATGCCTTTGCATGTACCTGCACATGCTACAGCATACAGCATTTATACATGGCATGTCCTCACACATATACACGTGCTATAGCACAAATGCGTGCACAAATATGCCTTGTTTGCGTGCATGCATGTACCATAGCACACAGCATTTACAAATGGTATGTGTGCACGAATGTGTTTTACATGTGTGCGTATATGTGCATCTGCCGTAGCACACAACATCTGCTTTTGAGGGGTGAGCGTGTGTGCTTGTGAGTTCAACTGTTTCTTCTTCGTTTTTCAGCGATATCACCACGTTCTCTGCCTGTAGCCTCAAAGATGCAACATTTATAATGACGGTCGTGATAACTATGGGGTGGGGGGATGGATAGAAAAGCGGGGACTAGAAAATTGTACCTACGAGGCTAAGCTGTACAACAGAGAGAAGCAGACGTGGACGGGGGGAGGAGGAGGAGGAGG
>RJWJ010005437.1:0-68381 GCA_004363605.1 Indri indri
CTACAGGCATGCGCCACCATGCCCGGCTGATTTTTTCTATATATATTTTTAGCTGTCCGATTAATTTCTTTCTATTTTTGGTAGAGACGGGGTCTCGCTCTTGCTCAGGCTGGTCTCGAACTCCTGAGCTCAGAACGATCCGCCCACCTCGGCCTCCCAGAGTGCTAGGATTACAGGCGTGAGCCACCGCGCCCGGCCTTAAGAATGGTTTTTAACATTTATTTTTTAAAATAAATTTTATTCTGTATATTTGAGATTTGCATGATATGTGGTACATATAGGTAGTGAAATGGTTACTGCAGTTAAACAAATGAACATATCTGTCATCTCACATATTTTTTTTTGGTTATAAGAGCAGCTAAAATTTACTTAACAAAAATCCCTAATACAATATAATTTTATTAACTTTAATCCTCATATTGTACATTAGATCTCTAGACTTGCTCATCCTACACCTCTGCTATTGTGTATCCTTTGACTTACATCTTCCCATCCCCCCGCTTTTCCCCCATAGTAACTACTGTTTCATTCTCTATTTCTGTGTATTTGAGCTCATTTATTTTTATTTTTTAAATATTCCACACATGAGATAATACAATTATTTTTCTTTCTGTATCTGGCTTATTTCAACATGGTTCCATCCATGTTGTGGCAAGTGGCAGGATCTTTTTTTAAGGCTGAAGTATATTTCATTGTATGTTTCATTGTATGTATATATACACACACACACAAGCACGCCTGCACATACACCTCACATTTTCTTTATCCATTTGTCTTTTAATCTAGATTGTTTCCATATCTTAATTTTTAATTTGTTTTTTGGTAGAAGTAGAGACTTGCTGTGTTGCCCGTATCAGTCTTGAACTCCTAGCTCAAGCAATCCTCTTGCTTTGGCCTCCCAAAGTGCTGGGATTATAGGCATGAGCCACGGGCCCCGGCCTGTTTCCATATCTTGTCTATTGTGAATAAGGCTGCAGTGAACATGGGAGTGCAGATATCTTTATGAGGTTTTGATTGTATTTCCTTTGGGCATATACTCAGAGAAGAGGGATTCCTGGGTTATATGGTAGGTCTATTTTTAATTTCTTCAGAAGCTTCCATACTTTTTTCTGTAATGGCTACATTCCCACCCACAATGTTGTAGAGTCCCTTTTCTCTACAACCTTGCCAACATTTATCCCAAGTCTTTTGGAGAATAGCCATCCTTATGGCTATGAGGTGATATCTCACTATGGTTTTAATTTGCGTTTTCCTTATGATTAGTGATGTTGGGCACCTTTTCATATACCAGTTGGCCACTTTTATGTCTTCTTTATAGAAATGTCTGTTCAGGTCCTTTTCCCAATGTCTTTATTACTTCTCTTAATGTGATGTATCCCGGCTGTGTATAAACCAGCCTTGCATGCCAGTGATAAATCCCACTTGGTTATGATTTAGAATGATGTGTTGTTGAGTTCAGTTTGCTATTATTTTATTGAGGATTTTTCATCAATGTTTATCAGAGAGGTGGGTCTATAGCTGTCTATTCTTTTGCTGTCTTTGACTTAGATGTCAAAGGAAAGCTGACTTCATAAAATGTATTTGGAAGTATTTCCTCTAGCTCTGTATTTTGGAAAAGTTTGATAAGAATTGGTATTAATTGTTCATTGAATATTTGGTAGAATTCAGCTGCGAAGCCATCTGGTCCTAGACTTCTCTTTGTTGGGAGGTTTTTGATTACTTCTTCAATTGCTTTGTTATTGGTCTACTCAGGCGTTTTATTTCTTCCTGACTCAATCTTGGTAGGTTGTATTTTCTAGGAATTTATCCATTTCCTCTACGTTATCCTATTTGTTAGCTTGTAATTTCATAATAGTTCCTTATGATCCTGTTTGTTTCTGAGGCATATGTTGTGATTTCTTCACTTCCATTTTTTGATGCTATTTATAGGAATTCTAAAGTATTTTATAATATAAGTACTTTTATTAAAATTCTTTCTAGCTTTCTTGTTTCAGTAGTTTTATAAGGAGTCTGATTTCTTGTTTTAAGAATGTGTTTACTATTTAGGTTTTAAGATGATGAAAGATTTGAAATTATTTGACTGTATTTAAAATTGTTATAGAGTAAGTTTCTTGGTGAAGCTTTTGAAGAGAATTCAGGTCATCCTCCCGCCCTTAAAAATCTAGCAAATATATAGATTGCTTTTAAAAAAAAAAAAAGGTAAAAATACACCCTTTATAAACAGGGAAGGCCATACATCCACTGCCATAAACATGGAAAAGTGGGATTCAAGGAAGGAATTAGAAGAATTTTGAATGTCTGGCCTTCTGTTTTTTATTTCTACTCTCGAAGCAGTATTGAGGAAAGAAAGACGGTCAGTAAAATCCTAGGATTTCTCATGAGTATGGACAGGTTGGAGAAGATTTAAATGGGGGTGGTGGTGAATGGTTTGCCTAGGAATTCCCGTTATGCCCTCCTGGTTCTCAGGGGCTGCAGGAAGGGCAGTCACAGTGAGCCATTTTGTAAAGTGATGAGCCAAACCCTCGGGAGTGGTTTACATGTCTGGCTGATAGAGTGGGCCAGGATTCTTGGCAAAGGCTGCTAGACCCCAGCCAGTTTTTCTCTCCTTTTCCCTACTTCCGTGCTCCCTCAGGCTGCAGCAAAGTACATAGAAAGCCATACCCAGTCCTCCATTTGTGGCTCAGAGAAGACAAACACATGCCAGGCAAAGTGGAAATGACCAAGGAAACCCACTCATGCTATTCCACACCAAAGAGAAGGCCTGGATAGAACTGCCACAGTGTACCTGAGCAGGAGGGTAAGGAATGGCATGAACAGGACAAATATATTCCTGGAAAAGAAAATTAAAGCAACACGGTATCCCAAAAATAAAACCCCTATGTGTAAAGAAACATGAACTAAGAACATGCTCCATTAGTGCTGTGCACTATAAGTGAACTTACAATAATGAATTATTCAAAAAAAACAGACAGCCAAATGAGATTAAGTGATAGACTGGACATTCAAGTGTTCCCAAGCCCACCATTATAAATTCAATATATAAAATGAGAAAGAACAAGAAATAAAGTAGATGTGGTTAAAAGTTAACTTTTGTTGTGGAAGAAAGTCTTGAGATAATCAGTGAATGCAGAAGAAAAGGACAAAGATGTAGGCAATTAGGAAGAAGTTGAAAATATGGAGGACAAATAAAAGATCACTGAGCGTATGATAAGAACATATGTTTCTGAGATGGAGAATCTGGTAAAGGAACAGAAATATTATTCATTACAAAAAAAATTTTTCCCCCTTCAAGTTAAGAAAAAACTCTGTAGATTGATAGAGCATTCCTTGTTGTCGGAAAAATTTATACAAAATGACCAAAACTAAGACAAATCCTGGTTGAGTTATTAAAAGTTCAATGATAAGTAAAAGAATTAGAAATTCAGGAAGCAAAATAAATCTTCCTGAGAGTAGAAGAGAGAGTCTGGCTTTAAACTTCTACATAGCAGAACTGTGTATCAGAAGATAGTGAAGCAATAGCTACAAAGTTCTGAGAAAAAGAAATTGATATCCAAGAGGATTATACCAGGCAGTTTAAGAATAAAAGCAACAGGCAGATGTTCTTAGATAGGAAAGCACTGAGCAATTACAGCATCTAAAACTCCTTGAAGAATTTCTAGATGATAGAATCCAGCCGAAGAAAGAATGGAAGCCTTGGTAAAAGGATTGGTAGTTAGCCGTAAACCCACTGAAATATAAACCCATATGAGACAACCAGATAAATTATGGTTCCGTAACATAATGTAAATATTAAATCTTGACAAAGTAAAAAATAATATAGCCTCCAAAAATCTAGAGGTTAAGTTGTGTTGGAGAACGTTTAAAGGTCTGTATACATTTGAAAAGTATTCGCAGAATGAGTGACCTGATACTTCTAAACTGGAAATATTAGGTTAAAAAAACCTCAAAACTTTACCTTTTAGTTCTTTCCATAATTGTTTTCCTTACTCTTAACCAAGAATTTTTTAGGAACTGATTTCTTATGACAAAGGAGCATTTATCTGGAATATAGCAATTCCTTTCATTTTAAGTTACATTTCTCGTTTGTTTGTTCATTTTGAGACAGGGTCTCAATTTGTTGCCCAAGGTGGAGTGTAGCAGTGTCATCATAGCTCACTGCAGCCTCGAACTCCTGGCTAGCTGGGACTACAGGCATGCGCCCCCAAGCCCGGCTAATTATTCTGTGTTTTTCTTTTTTTTTTTTTAGAGATGAGATCTTGCTATGTGGCTTAGGGTGGTCTTGAACTCCTGGCTTCAAGCAACCCTCTGGCCTTGGCAGGCATGAGCCAGCAGCGCACTGGGCCTAAAATTGTATTTGTTTTAACAAAGATTTTCATGGTTGACTTAAAGGTTTGGAATTTTAAACAGTGTTAACTTATATATTTACTTATTTATGCATGAATAGTTTTTTTCTTCTAAAAAGGATTGGCAGGGTGAAATAGAAAGTCGTTTGATTTTTCTAAATCACGATTTTTTTTTTTAATTGTCTCGTGTCCTGGTTGCCTTAGTTTTTTCTCCAGGACTGAGTATGCTTCTTCTTCTGGCTTTGATAAATCTCACAGGTAGAGTTATTGGAATGGAAATGTAATACTTGAAAATTATGCTTTTGTAGGTTGTATTCTAGCTGAGGAGGCAATTGAGAGCTGAAACCCAGTCCAGGCACAACTTGCCAGGCCTTTGCAACACAGGGTCGGTCACATTTGCTCATAGAAAGGTGAAATTCACACAAAATCTTCCCTCAGGCTAGCAGTGGCTTTGGTTTTGTGTACTGTGTTGATGAACTTGGCCTTTTTAATGCTGGATGCTAGTTTTTGATAGATTACCTCTGGCCTCAATGGAATATGGATCTTTTGATTACTGTAGCTTTTCAGTAAGTTTGAAATTGTGGAGTGTGAGTTCTCTAACTTTGTTTTCTTTTCCATGATTGTTTTGGCCATTTGGGGTCCTTTGAGATTCCGTATGAATTTTATGACGTGTTTTTCTATTTTTGTAAAAAAAAAAAAAAAAAAAAGCCAATGGGATTTGATAGAGATTACATTGGATTTGTAGGTTGCTTTGTGTAGTGTTGTCATGTGTTTTTTTTTTTTTTCACAGCAACGTTTCATCATGAAGTATTGTCATCTTAACATTTTCTTCCAATACATGAACATGAGCCTTTCTTACTCTTTATTTAAGTCTTCTTTTTTTTCTTCAAGCGCTGTTTTGTGGTTTTCAGAATTTAAGTCGTGAGACTCCTTGGTCAGATTTATTCTTAACTATATTCTTTCAGGTACTGTTATAAATGGTATTTTTTTTAAATTTCATTTTCAGATTGTCCAATGATAGCGTATAGAATACAGCTGACTTTCGTGTGTTGATTTTGTATCCTGCAAGTTTGTTGTATTAGTTCTAACAGTTTGTAGGGTTTTGTACATATGAGATCATGTCATCTGTAAAAAGAGATATTTTTACTTCTTCCTTTCCCATTTAGATAGATGCCTTTTAGTTCTTTTTGGGGGGGGGCCTCATGCTCTGAAAAGAATTTCCAATACCATATTGACTGTAAGTGGTGAAAGCAGTCATCTTTGTCTTGTCGCTGAAGCTTCCTATTCCACCATTTTTTGTGACATCATGCTGAATTTTAATAAGATAATGGGATTCTATGTGTTGAATGAGATTTGAGAATTTTGAGCTATAGTCCTTAGGATTCATTTCATCATCTATCCTAAACATGAAACATGTTTGTTTTCAGTGAAATAATTGTTTTGTGGGGCATTAGTTTATAGTTTGGCCATGAAGTAAAATATCACCTCTGTAAATACATTGGTAGAAAATGAAAAGTGAAATTAGTAACTATTCATGAGCAGAACTCTGTAATGCAGCCTATGAAATAATAAAAGACAGATTCTGACCTTCAAGGGGAAACTAGACAGATTACACGTTTTGGGGACCCAGGATGACGTGTTAGAAACAGTTTTGGATTTCTCCTCAAGACTTGTCTTTAAGCCTTTATGATACCTCTCAACTCATTTGTATTTTCACATAGCTGGGAGGCTTGATTTTTCCCACTTATTTTTATTATTGGTTGGAAAATGGTGGCTCTCTGGTCTTCATTATTCTGAATTCAACTATTATGTCATTTTAGTATTTAAAAATATTATTTTATAGATATTCCTCAACTAAATTATTGACAAATCTTTTGTTACATCTTTCCCTTCTAGACTGAATGTTTTACCCCTGCCAACCCCTCCCCCCAACATCGCTGAAACTTTTTAAAAATTCTAATTACAAGTTTAATAGTACTATGGCGAGGTATATATTATTCTGGGGTGGGAGGAGAGGGGGCAGAAGTTCACTCTGAAAGTAATCAGCCTTTTCATTTATTTCAAAGTCTAACCAGGGATGTTAGCACGGAGTTGTATATAATTTAAAATTTTGTAAGTGTTATTTTCTCTCTTTTTTTTTTTTTAACAAGTGAACACTGTCAATGGGATCTTTATTTTTAAACTATTTTTTCATATTTATATATATAGAGAGAGACAGAGACAGAGAGATAGGGTCTCTGTGTGTTCCCCAGGCTAGTCTCGAGCTCTGGGCCTCAAGTGATCCTCCTGCCTCCGCCTCCCAAAGCGCTGGGAATATAGGTGTGAACCACCATGCCTGGCCTAAGTGCTTATTTTCTTTGTGTGTATCAGGCCTCAAGAAAGGAGAACGGGATATGAACAGTTCCACCCAGGCCCATCTCCGGTGGATCATGATTCACTGGAATCCAAGCGCCCACGTCTGGAGCAGGTTTCCGATTCCCATTTTCAGCGCGTCAGTGCTGCGGTTTTACCTCTAGTGCACACGCTGCCAGAAGGGCTGAGGTCTGCAGATGCTAAGAAGGTAAATGTTTGTTCTCTCACCCGGTAGACTTGTAGGTTTGTAATGTTTATTTAGTCATATTCAGGCACAGCACCTCAGAGAAAGTTCACTTATGCCAGTCTCTAAAGGTTGGTGCTATGGGAAGGTAAGAAATTTGTTAAACAAAACTAAAAACCACAGACTGAGGGCTCCAGACTGTTAAAATCAGTACTCTTCACTTCGGTAAGTGAAAATAATCTGAGAGGACTGGTGGAAGGAAAAATTTCTATTGGATATTCTCAAGCATTTTGGCTTGCTGGGCTGTAAAATGTGGTCAGAGGTATGCAAGACTACTAGTTTTGTGAAATTTAAATTAAATTTTAAATAAGCCCCTTAAATTCAGTAGCAATTTGTTAATTTTCTACATGGGAGAAAACACATTTCAGGTGAGGTTTAACTGTGCTTAAAATTTTTATACAGAAAAATGTTTGTTCCTAATTTATGTAAGTAATATACACAGAAAACTTGGAAAATAAAGAAGAAAAAAGTTAACCTATAATTCTATAACTTGGAGATAAAGACCCCCTCCCCCAGTTTTATTGTGTTATAATAGAAAAATAAAAATTATATATGTTTCTGTGGAAAGTCATAAAAAAAGAAAAATTAAAAAAAATTATGTTTCTGGTGTACCATGTGATATTTTGATATATGCATACGTTGTGAAATGATCAATGATTAAATCAAGGTAATTAACATATTTGTCACCTCACCGTTATTTTTTTGTGGTGAGAACATTTAAAATCTATTCTCTTAGCAATTTTTAAGTATATAATACACAAGTATTAACTGTAGTTACTATGCTGTACAGAGAGAACTACTTTTGATATTTAGCTATATTTTGTGACATTTCAAACAATATATATTGTGAATTTATGAGTTCTGTTAAGATCAAACCATTATTCCCCTCGTGTTTATTGTTATTTACCTTCTATTGTGAAATGTGCGTGTGTCTATTGTGGTTTTGTTTTGTTGCCATATTTATCTTTTTCAACTGTTTTGCTTATCATTAAATCTGCAGATTACTAAGTACTTGGCAGTTAGTAGGCGCTGAATAAATATTTGTTTCAGAAAGAATAAACTAATTTTTAAAACTTTTAACAGCAAAGTGTTAACCTTTTTACTAACTTAAGTTAGTATTTTTCCTAGTTTTTTTAGTGTCAATTTTCCTTTATTTTTTTTTTTTTTTTTTTTTACCATGCTGAGGTTAAAAATGTTTTGTCGTCAAATCTGTTTCCCATAAAATTTATTCACTTTTTTGGCTACTTGCCCTTTCTACCCTGATATTAGATAAATAAGTGCTGACACATTTTCTTGGAGTTCTTATGCAGTGAAAAGTGATTTAAAATATAGTAAATATGTCTGCAATTTATTTTCAAATATTTCAGTCAAGAAAAAAAGGGTGTGTGTATACAAAGAAGACAAGTACAGGTAGCAAAATATTAACTAGTGCTGAATCTAGATGAAGGATAGATGAGTGTTCATTATGCTGTTTTTTCAACTTTTGTGTAAATTTGAAATTTTTCATAATGATAAGTTATGTGGGGAAAAGCTCTTTGTGATAAGCTAGAAAATTAGCTAAGCTTCTGGGAATTTTGCGACCCTCCTAATTATGTTAAATAATTATACAGTAGTCTGAGGTTTACAACAAAAGTTTTGGTGCATTAAAAAAAAGTAATTTAAAAATATAGTGAATTAAAGGTCTTCTTCCACAGTGGAATAAATTTCCACATATGTAATTTATAGCTCTTGAATTTTTTTTCTATCAGAAAGGGGTCTTTAAAATTCATTTGTTAAAATGGGACGTGTTGAATCATAGTATGACCTAATTCCATTTTGTAGTTGAGAAACCAGGTGTTAAGAAAAATTAAATGATCTAGGTAGTGCCTCCTGAGTTGGAAATGAAAACCCAGGAGCTCTCCCCACCTAGTCCTGCTTTTTTCCCCTAAGGACTAGACCATGATTACTACTACTACTGCTACCTACTAAGTAAGGATTTAAAAAGAATTAACATTTGTAAGGTTTTTTTCTTTTTTTAACTATTGTTAAGTTTAGGGTGTATCATTTACAGAAGAATTAGATAAGCTTGAAGGAAAAAGTTACCTATAGTCTTACCACTTAGAAATCATTGTTAACATTTTGGTGTTTACTGTTCCCTATTTGTAGGCATTTTTTAATGTGCTCACTTTGTGCATTCTGTTTAACTTTATTTTTGCTTAAATATATCATAAGCTGCTTTTTGTGTCAGTAAATTTACAACTGTATTGTTAGTGATTACTTAGCATTCTATATATGAATATAAAGTCATTTATTTAATCAATTATCACACATTTAGGTTACCTGTTTATTCATAGTACTATGTTGTGACATATGTTCTTTAGGCTGAGTTTTTTGTATACATTCTTATTTACTTTCTTAAGGTAAATTCCTGTTAGTATAATTAATTACAGACCGGAGTTGACATATTTTTAAGGCTTTCAGTGGGTATTTCCAGATGGCCCTAAAAAAGAATAGGACCAATTCTTACTCCTGACAGCAGTGTATGAAGGTACCCACTGCTTTTCTATCCTTGCTGAGACGACATATTTACTTTAAAAAAAGATTGTTAATTTGATAGATGATTGTATTTAACTTGCATTTATTTGTTAGTAACATGTAACATTTTTTTCATTTGTTTGTTGGTTATTCATCTTTCCCCTTTTGTAAATTGTTTTTTCATATCTTGCCCATTTTTCTGTTATTTTTTATTTTATGTTGAGTTTTTTTAGAGTCCATGTTTTGCAAATGGTTTTCCCATTTCATCATTTGCCTTTTGAATTTGTTGTTCCTGTTTTGATAAGCAGAAGGTTGTGTTTTTTATTTTGATTCATCTTTTTTTTATGGACTTTCTTTTATGTCTTTTGCTTTTGGCCTTCCTGAGCTAAAGATAATGTGAATCCTTGTTTTTTGTTGTTGTTTGTTTGTTTTTGAGGTTTGCTAATAAGCTCTTGCAAATGTTTGCTAATTACTTGGCTTTTATGTTGATATATGAGGTAGGAATCTAATTCTTTTTCTTCAAAATAGCTATCTGGATGTTCCAACACAAGATTGTAAGCTCCATGAAGGTGGGGATCATATCTGTTTAATCACCACTCTGTACCTAGTTCCCATCATAGAAATAAGCACTTGAAGAATTTTTTTGTTAAATATTTAACTAGAAAGGGAGTCAGTGGAAAATATTGATTTATAATAATAGTTCTAAGAGGATGCATCACAATCACCTGGGGAGCTGAATCTGCTGAATCAAAATATTATCTGTTTTGCTATTATACATGTTTCTGTAACAAAATTAGTTTACGCATGTATGGTAGGAGAATGATATTAACGTAACATGGAGGTTCTGGTGCTTCACTAAAGATTTGTCCCTATACATTATTGTTTGAATGTTCTCAGGAGGAAGCTGTGTCATAATTAAAGAAAGAGGCTCACAGCATATGAAGACCTTAAGAAAATTTGAAAATTCTGTATTTAGTCTTTATTTAGTGCAAGTAGTAGGTGGTTCAGTGAATTCAAGAACTGCTGTGCTTCTCACGTTGTTAGTGAAGATTTGAGTGTTGAAAAGATGCCGTGAAGACATTTTCCTCTGTATTTTTTGTTGTCTGTGGTTGATAAAGATGGTTATAGCTCAAATCTCATTTTTTATTTTGATGATGAAACATACTGTTTTCTTTTGGAAGCCTATGGACCTCAAAGATTTACATTTTAACAGAGGAATCATAAACTACAGGGCTTAAGGCTGCCAAAGATTGCCTGTATGCCAAATGCAAATGATATTGGAGCTTTAACTGTATATTAAGTCTATTAGAATTGTTAATTTTTTATTTTTTGGTGCTTTCCTTGCAGAATTGTATAAGTTTTAGGGTATAGCCATAACGTTATTTTCTCAGAAGTCCTCTTACATTCAGTACATACTATTATAGAATATGAAGCTTTTCAGCAATATACAGGTTATATTTTAGCTGGAATTTCTGTACCAAGGTGTTTTGTAACAACTCTCCAGGTATCTCCTATGTGCATTCTTAGTACAGATTTTTCCCAGTTACTTAATTGTTATTAAATATATTTTAGAGTTGTATAATCCTATGAACTATCCTCATACTGGCCTTCTTATAGCCTGAAGAAAACTGTACCTTAGTCTAAAATTCATGTGTTTTTTAATATTGCTTATATCTTTACCTCAGACTGCAAATTAACAAGGGTGTGTGTATGTGTTGGGCAGTAATAGATTTTAGGTGGAGGGATTTTCGTTCTGCTACAGTTCTCTGCTGATTTGGAGGTGGGATGGGATGTTTTTGGCTGAAGAGATGTTATATGTGCTGTAGTGTGGGCAGGCATAGTTGCCCTTTATGAAGGTGGTAGGCGCAGTGATCGTAGCAACAAAAGTTCCTAGGCCATTTCTATGACTTCTGTACCTCAGTTTTGGTCCTTGGAAAGCCCAAGAACTTTTCGATAGGAGCTCGTGGCCATGTCACAGCTGTTGAGTGGGCAACAAGTTCTACCTGGAATATTATTTCTCAGCCTACTTGTTCAAACCTTTTGAAGAGCCATTGCAAGGAAATGGCTGAGAAATTGGTATCTTCCTTTGCATTGATTGCACTGTTATTTCCCCAAAAACTCTCTGCGGTGTCAATATTGTTACACTAGAGGCTGATCAACACCTGGCCACCTCGCTCTGTATGCCTTTCAGGGTCTTCAAAATATTAAATGGTATATCTAAACTATAAAAGTGGTGTAAACATCCATGGAGTTTGTGTACATATACTTGCATGTGTGTGTGAATAAGAAAATTGCTACTTAAGGACTGCCATTGGAGAACTAGTACACATAGCTGGGTGTGGTAACTCAAGCCTGTAATCCCAGCTACTAGACAGACTGAGGTGTAAGACTCACTTGAGCCCAGGAGTTGGAGTCTGCAGTGAGCTATGATTGTGCCACTGTACTTCAGCCCGAGTAACAGAGTGAGACTCCATCTCTTGAGAGACAGAGACAGACAGAGAGAGAGAGATAGAGAGTCAGTCAGTGACAGTACACATAGCTCTGCTATGTCTTAAAATTGCCTTCTTCCTTTAAGTCAATCTGGACTCTAACGTTGGCTATTAGTGAGGAGTAAATTGTTGTTCTTGGTTTTTTTCTCCAAAGGATCCAGCATTTGGAGGCAAACATGAAGCTCCCTCCTCTCCAATCTCTGGGCAACCATGTGGAGATGATCAAAATGCTTCACCTTCAAAACTTTCAAAGGAAGAGTTAATTCAGAGTATGGATCGTGTAGATCGAGAAATTGCAAAAGTAGAACAACAGATCCTTAAATTGAAAAAGAAACAAGTAAGTGTATGTTTTTACTGCATAATATAGTTTAAGAATGTATGTTTGTCTCCCTAAAGAAGATAATTTGGAATTTTCTGTATTTTGTAACTTTATGTAAAAGGAATCATGGCTTATGTATTCTATAACGTGCTGTTTTTTGCTGTTATTATAGTTTCCTTCATTTCATTCATTCATTTCCCTTGTTGCATTGTCTGATTATATGATTATAGGTAGCAAAATTTGTCCCTCCTATTTTGGATGCTTAGATTTGTTTTTGTTTTTTTCTGGTTTTTTGCTATTCTATACAATGGTGCTGGTTTTGGTTCACATGTATAGGTTTTCTGGGGCATATGCCCAGGAATGGCATTGCTTGGTTTGAGATTATGCATGTCATCGAATGTACTAGAATGATACCAAATTTGCTAAAATAGTAGTACCATTTTATTGGCAGCATATATGAGTACCAGTTTGTGCATGTCTTTGCCTGTATTTGATATTTTTTTTCCAGTTGGATGTGAAATAGTTCTCACAGTGGCTTTAATTTGCATTTCCATGGTTAAGAATGAGGCTTAGCTTAATTTCATTTGTTTATGGGTTATTTGTGTTCCTTATATGCATCCTTCTAGTCTTTTGTCTGTATTCTCTTATTTTGTTGTTTTCTTCTTCTTATGATTTCTTGAAGTTTCTTGTCAGTCATGTGTATAATAGATATTGTCTAATTTGTAGCTTATCATTTCATTTTTTTTCAATAGCTCTTTTAAAGGAGGATTTTTAAAAAATTGAGGTATAATTAACATACCACAATATTCACCCTTTTCAAAATGTATAATTAAGTGCTTTTAATGTATTCGTAAACTTATACATCTGTCACCACTAATTCCAGAACATTTTTATCACTTCAAAAAGAAACTGCTACTTACTAGCAGTTACTCCCCACTTCCCGCTTGCCCTAGTCCCTGGCAACCGCTAATCTATTCTCCGTCTCTATGGGTTAGGCTGTTCTGAACATTTCAAATAAACAGAATCGCATGTGACCTTTTGTGTTTGGCTTCATTTATACAGCATGTTTTCAAGATTCATCCATGTCGTATCAGCACTTCATTACTTATTATGGCTAAACTCCAATGCATGGGTGTATTATGTTTTGTTTATCCATTCATTAGTTGATGGATATTTGGGTCATGTCCACTTTTTGACTATTACGAATAATGCTGCTATGAGATTCATGTACTAGTTTTTGTGTAGACATTCAATTTTCTTGGATATATACCTAGAAGTGGGTCATATGGTAAATCTACATTTAAATTTTTGAGAAACTGCCAAACTGTTTTCCAGAGTGGCTGTATCATTTTACAGTCCCACCAGCAGCGTGTGAGTGTTCCACTTTCTCTGCCTCCTTGCCAACATTTGTTATTTTCCTTTTTTTTCAATAGCCATCCTAGTAGATGTGAAGTGGTATCTGATTGTGGTTTTAATTTGTATTTCCTTAATGACTAATGATGTTGAGCATCTTTTCATGTGCTTAATGGCTATCTTATTGGCCATTTCTTTTATAGAGAAATGACCATTCAGATTCTTTGTTCATTATTTAATCGGGTTATTTATCTTTTTATTGTTGAGAGCCTAATATATATTCTACATATTAGTCCCTCATCAGTTTTATGACTTGTAAATATTGTCTCTCATTCTTTGGGTTGTCTTTTCATTTTCCTGATAGTATCCTTTGATGTACAAAAGTTTTAATTTTGATGAAGTACAATTATTTTCTTTTGTCACTTGTACATTTGGTGTTATAGTTAAGAACTATTGCCTAAGCCAGGGTCACAAAGATTTACACCTACGTTTTCGTCTCTAAATTTTATAGTTTTATCTCTTGCATTTGGATCTTTGATCCTAATAGTGCTTTTGGTGAATAGGATTTCTTTCAGTTTTATATGAGACTACCTCATTAATGTAGTTTTACTATATTATCTTTTGAAGTTCTGCTTCTAGTTTTGCTTCTCACATCATTCTTTAATCCACTGAAAACTATATATTATATAGTCAGGGTTCATTTAGGGTCACCCACATATTTGTCATTTTATTTCTTCTTAAAACTCAGTTCTTCCATCTAGGAGAATACCCTACTGCTTGAAGAACATCCTTTAGAATTTTCTTTAGTGAAGTTCTGTTAGTTGGAAATTTCAGTATTTTTTGGTTTTTATGACTTAGATGTTTTCTATTTAAGCCTGTTTATTAAAAGATATTTTCATTTGGTATGTGGTTATTTTTTCTAAGTATACTGTCTTCTGGCTTTCATTTTTAAGATATTAGCCCTTAGTCTAATTTTTATTCCTTTGTGAATAATCTGAGTTTTCTCTCTAGCTGCTTTCAATATCATCTGTTTCTTTGGGTTCTGTTATTTTTACTATGATACATTTAGGTGTCGGGGCTTTTTTTGTTAAATCTATCCAACTTGAACCCATCCTTCGTATATATCAGGGGTAGAGTTTTTCGTTACTTCTGGAAAATTCTAAACCATGATCTTTTTCACAATACCTTTCTTACAGTTGCTTTATCTCCTTCTGAAATTCCTGTTAGATACAAGATCTTGTCTCTCTTGTCTTCCATACCTCTTAATTGCTCCTCCTTCCCATTTTTTACTTGCTTGGGCTTCATTCTGGGCAATTTCTTCAGTCTGTCTTCCAGTTCACATTTTTTTTTTCCAATTATTTGTAATCCATCAAATCTATCTCCAGTTTAGTAATTATGTTTTTATTTCTGGAATTTCTTATTTGGCTTCTCAAATCTGCTCAATCTTTTTTTTTTTTTTTTTTAGTACTCCCTTGCTTTTATTGAATCATGTTAATAGTATGCCTGATAAGTCTTTGTGGATCTGATTCTACTGGGTCTGTCTCTTCTCTTTTTCTTTTGGCTTTAGTTTCTTTACTTGTAAAATGGTAATAATACTAGTGATAACACCAGTTAAATCACATGATTGTTTATGTGTTGAGGTAATGAATATGTTGCATAATATGCAGCACATAGTAAATGCACATGTAACCTATTATAATAATTAGAAATAGTGAAATAAAGATATTGTATGACCACTATGAGATATACTATAATAACTAGAAATAGTGAAATATAATATATGACCATTATGAGATGTACAGAAGGTACAAGTTTTATTGGGGGATATAAAGACAAGTAGAGAAAATAAATATACCATAGCTGGATAGAAACACAATATTAATATGTGTGCTCATCTTGCATTAAATCATGTTTCATACAATTTCAATAAAAATTCCAATTAAATTTATTTTTTAAATATGACAAAATTGTTAAGTTAATATAAAAGAACAAATAGGTGAAGAAAGTTTTTATTTTTTGTGTGTTTGTTTGTTTTTAGTCTTTCAGTTACAATGATTTTGTCCCAGGGCTATTTCAGTACCAAGAACAAAGTGATTTCCTGAAGATTGTTTATCCCTTAACAGGGATTCTAAAAGAAGGCTCCCTAAGCAGGAATGAAAGGCATCCATTGAAGAACCCATTCCCATAAAAATGATCTCAGAATTCCAAATATTTTTTATTTTCTTGCTTACACAGATAATAGCCTGCAGGAGTACTTGCAGTTCCAAAGTAGAAGTGTTCTACAAGTTTCAGTCTTGGCAGATTTTTATCCTTTCATTTGGGCATGGTCTGACATAGGACTAGAAGCTTCGACTATCAGTCTTACTTAGTAGTATGGATAATTTTTTCCTCTAGGCCTTATATTAGACTTAACTTTAATCTTTACCTGATGTCTTTTTTATCATCTTAGGCAGCGCACTTACACTATATTTATTCATGTGGATATTTATTAAGCACTTAATAGGTATCAGGCACTGGTTTAGGTGCTGGGGAAAAAAAAAGCAATGGATAAAGCATGCAAGTCCCTGCTTACTTCACTAATACTGCTAGGTGATATTTACTAAACTTTTATAGTTGTAATATACTTTATATATCTTAATTTATTTAGTCCTTTTAAAAAGCTGTATGATAGATAGTATTGTTATTCCTACTTCACGTATGTGTGGTGTACATACTTGTTAAAATTGAAGTGTAAGGACCTTTCTGGGTCCTTGGATCACACTATTCTTAAAGAGTGACCCTAAGGCTCAAACCTGGGCAGACTAATACAGATAGCTTTTTGCTTTGTATGATAATTGCACATATCAGCAATACATATTTTTGTAGTTGTACCCAATGCCTCTTGACTGGAGCACTATAAAATACAGAGGTTGAGGGTGGCGTGGTACTGTGCTGAATTAAGGATTAACCTCGAACTGCTTTCTACTGTATTCTCCCTACCAGACATTAATATATACTATATTTCTATAACATATGAAAGTGTTTTTCTGGTGCCATCAAAGATCATTGTGGTGGACGTATATAGGGTACCTTCGATAAATTTAATTTCTCATTATTTTGCTTTAAGTTTATCAGACTTAAAATCTTAATGGATACTTCCCCTTAGTTTTTAAAAAAATACTTCTGGTGATCTGTATTGTTTAGTTATTAGTCAAAATCTGGTTGTTTTTTTTCGGGCCCTTGGGTCTATGAGACCCTCATATATGGTTATCCTATGGAATCAGCAGACAATGCTCAGTAGCGTGTGTTATCACTCGCAATTAATTACTGGTGGGGGTGATGTGCAGCAGATGCTTGACTCTTCCTTTTTTGGGTCTCTTAGCAACAGCTTGAAGAAGAAGCAGCTAAACCTCCTGAGCCTGAGAAGCCTGTGTCCCCTCCTCCTGTGGAGCAGAAACACCGCAGTATTGTCCAAATTATTTACGATGAGAATCGGGTAAGCTCATGCCATCCAGGGCAGCACAGGCCTTTAAACCCGCTTGACTCTGCCTTTTCTAGTTCAGGATGTGTTCTGTCATAATTTTAATTGTATTAAAACCTGATTTCTGATATAATTTTTAATGTTCATAAACTTTGGCTGACTGAAGCTTGGTGTTTTCTCCTTATAGATTGAAAGAAAGTTGACAGTTGTGTCTTAAATTATGTAATACTTCATTTTATATTATATGTTATATAAATATTAATCGGTAGAATTTTATCAGCTGAGTCTCTCTGCTGTTATATAAATACTGGCAAGCAAGTTTGGTAGCATATAATACAAAACAGCCATTCTACAATTTTTCACTTTATCAGGGACATTTAATGCTGAACATCGATAGCATTTCAGTAGAGACAGGTCATTGGATATGGAAATGAACTTTATTATTAGTTTCAGAATTGATAGCTGGGCTGTGGTTTGAACTTTAGCTAAAAAGTTCAAAGTAGACTTTGACCTTTAGTTAGACTTTGCTTTTTCAGGTTTATTAAAACAATTTCTTCTTTCATGCTTTTAATTTTGGGCTGAACGAGGTGGCTCATGCCTGTAATCCCAGTGCTTTGGGAGGCTGAGGCAGGAGGATTGCTTGAGGTCAGGAGTTCAAGACCGGTCTGGGCAAGATAGCAAGACCTAGTCTCTATGAAAAATGGAAAGATTAGCCAGGCATGGAGGTGTGTGCCTGTAGTCTCAGCTGTTTGAGAGGTAAAGCAGGAGGATTGCTTGAGTCTAGGAGTTTGAGGCTGCAGTGAGCTCTGGTGATGCCACTGAACTCCATCCTGGGCAATAGAGCTAGACTCTGTCTCTATAAAAAGAAAATGTTCAAAGGTTTAGGAAAACTAGGCTTCAATTTTATGAATCATTTTTGTAATATCAAAGTTAGTTTTTGGCCAGAACCCAGCCCGGGAACTAGCAGTTAAAGGGAAACTGATTTCACCTCAATATAAAGAAAATGTTTTAACAGTGCTTCCAGAAGTCCTCAATTGGTGATCACCAGATAGAAGTTGGGATTGTTGTTTCAATTTATTCTGTAGTGACTGATTTTATCAATCTATCTTACATAGACAGCCTATAACTTTATAATAGCCCAGATCCTAAAGAAAATTGGCCTTAAGAAAAGAAACTGTGAATTCATAATTACATAAACATTTATAGGAATGATTTTGGAGTCATACACATATATGTGTATACATAGATAACTGAGAGTCATCAGAAATATAGTATTTATGGCTGGGGACAGTGGCTCACACCTGTAATCCCAGCACTTTGGGAGGCTGAGGTGGGAGGACTGCTTGAGGCCAGGAGTTTGAGATCAGCCTGGAGAACATGGTGAGACCCTGTCTCTAAAAAAAAATTTCTTTTAAAAATTAGCCACTTGTGGTGCCACATGCCTGTAGTCCAGCTACTTGGAAGGCCAAGGCAGGAGGATCTCTTGAGCCTGAGGAGTTTGAGGCTATAGTGAGCTCTGATCATACCACTGCATTCCAGCCTAGGCAACAGAGCAAGACCCTGTCAGAGAAAAAAAACCAAAAATCCCTCCAAAAATCCAAAAAACAACAAAAAAAGAAATATTTATGATAATGGTAAGTGTAATGGACAGGGGGAAAATATAGACAATTAATATTATTTTCTTGGCTAGGTTCAGAGTTAGTCTAATTCATTGAACAGCCACAACAATCTACATGAAGATAAATCCAGTGAAGGTAGAGGACAGTAAGGGAAGTGAGTGACAAATGTCCCACATGTCTTGCCTAAACAGGATATGTGGCCCAGGGCAGATAGTTGCTTCCTTGTTTAAGAGAAGCCAGAAATACGGGTTTTTATGTGAAATCCCCTGATTGGTAGAGAATCCTCTGTAGAAAACACTTTTGTGGGCCAATGGGCAACATGGCCAGTTTTGACCTCACAGATAAAATAAATAGAGATTAGAACTAATAGCAATGGAAGTTTGGTAGGTTGTTTTTTTTTTTAAGTTTTATAAAATGTTGCCTTTTTCAAAAAGTATGAGTTAATTTTCCAAATAAATTTGATTCAATGCTATTCATTAATTGTGTTTCTTAATGAGCCTCGTCTTTAGGCCTAATAAACAATTCCAATATTAGTGAGTTCTGTGGTTGCCTCACTGGGACTTGAGGGTTGAAAACTGTTGAACAAGATTTGATAGAGAATTTAATTGGTGCTTAATTTTTGTACGTAGGTGTTTCATTACTTTGTATAGTGAGTGTTTCTTGATGCTCATCAGCAAAACTTGAAAACTCCTTTTACACTTTTTCTGTTTTAGCATTTACATATTTGGTTTCCTGTTGAAAAGAACAACCGATTCTGAAGTCTTAGTACTAGACTTACCTTCTTACGTTGAAGATTGTTTTTAACATGCAGTACCTATAGAAGTCATCTCTTCTTTTGTGTATATGTTTTATATACCCTGCTACTAGTCATTTGTTGTGGTTTCCAAAATTGTAGCAGGGACTTCTGTGGGGGAAGGGATGTGAGAACAGCAGGCCCAGAATACAGGCTTTCACACTGCTCACTCTGGGCTGCTTCTGCCTTTCCATGCTGCCTTTTGTAACTCCTGCCTACCTCTTTAGCTTTTTAAAATGAATTACCTTAACTGTTTCAACACCATAGGCAAGGAGAGATGGGGTAATGACAAAAGTACATCTCCCTCTTACTCAGTCTACACTGGTTGGAATTAAGCCAAGTGTGGCTTAAGAGATAGGGACCATTATCATGCATAAGGTGTTTTTTTTTTTTAAATTTATTACCAGAAAGTTAATGGGAAGAAAAAAACTGCTCCAGTGTTAATTTTAAAGTTGGTTTCCTGAGAGAAAATTTGCCTTGCGTCATATCTAAACCATCATATCTAAAGTTCAGACTAAGTGTAGTCTCTAAACAGACTATTCTCCTGGGCTATTTTTAACAGCTCCATTTGTTATTACTCTGATCAGCTGTAGGTTCCAGAAATATTCATAAATGCTCCAGTTTCAGAATAATATTACATAGAGAAAAGTGGTTGTTAGAATATAGTAGAGAAGTTTTTAGGAGCATCTTCTTTATATTTTGAGTGGATGATTTGCAAGAAAATGTGATAGCAGAACAAAGGAAGAAAGTATACTGATAGCAGACAGTGTACTCAGTGGCAGCAACCTCAGGTCACCTAGGCTGGCATCCAAGGCGGGCAGTAATTCTTTCTGCAACTCCACTGAGTTAATCGATGAAAAGCATCGGTCCTACCTCATGAATATATATTGGTCTAGTCAGTTGCTTCTTTCCTTTTCCTTTTTTTTGGGAGGGGTCCTTTTT
Organism: Indri indri; assembly: GCA_004363605.1. Classification (NCBI taxonomy): domain Eukaryota; kingdom Metazoa; phylum Chordata; class Mammalia; order Primates; family Indriidae; genus Indri; species Indri indri. The sequence continues at coordinate 20,429 of RJWJ010005437.1, forward strand.
ACCTAAGATATTTACTATCTGATCAATTCCTTCTTATTCTCCTACTTTATCATTAGCTTAATTTGAGCCTTCATCTCTCATGCAGTTGTTGAATCCCCTTCCTTCTATCTTTCTCCTTCTTAATATTTGCTTCCTATCACATGGTTCTCCAAATAAAACCTTTTGATGATTTCCCACTTTGTACCAAATAGCTCAGACCTTTTATTGGTGTTTACATGCCTGTCTGGCCCTTGCCCGAGACTCTTTTCTTAGTGCTATTCTACCAGAACTGGTTTTGAATGTTCCCTGGAAGTTGTTAGCACCTCTATCCAGTGATGCTGCCCCTGCCTTCAGACAAAACTCAGATTTTGTCTGTCTTGTCTGTCAAGTACATTCACACTTCGAGACCAGCTCAAGTGTCATTTTCTCTAGGAAGCTTTTCAAGACCTCTCATCGTACTGTGCTGGGAAGGATTATCTTGTTCGTTGCTTTCTTAGTGCAAGCACCTGGCACGTAGAACATACTCAGCACCGGTTTGAAGAATTATTTACTTCTATCTGTAGATTTAGAATGAAAATCAGAATATGGAAGTATGAGGGATTTAAGTTAAATTTTTCTCTGCCAAAGTATTGGGAGGTTACTCTGTTCTTAGGCAGGAAGATTTCTGTTAGATAACACCTTCGTCTAGATTATTTTACTTTTGAAAACGGCCTATTAAAAATACATATAATTCAACATTTATTCACTACCGGGCACATTGAGTAATTCAGACTAGCTGTTTCCTTTATTGTTCAGCTATTACTAAGAATACCTTGTAATTAGAAAATAAGGTCATTTCAAGCTTTTCTTCAAAGAGATCAGTGTGCTTTACCATAGTAAAAATTAGCTACTTTATGGTATTTTATTATTTTTTAAATTTTTGTTAAAGACAATATAAGTTAAAGTATTCAGAATGCTTGTTGGATTTATTTACATGAATCTTGACTTCCTTTCTCCAGATTCTTAATATCTATTTGCTTTTAAGAACATACCAATTCTTTAGGTATTGCTTTCAATAAAAGTGTTAAGTATTGACTCCATTTGGTGAAGAAAGCTATGAGAATACAATTGGAGAATATTTTAGCCTATCATATAAAAGAAGACTATTTGGAAATAAGACTAAGTTCATCTGCAGACTAGCCTTAGAAAATATGTTTAAGTAGGTAGTGAGTTTGCACTTAAGTAATATAGTTTTTAATTATATGATACAACAATGTCTTTATTTCTAGAAAAAAGCAGAAGAAGCTCATAAAATTTTTGAAGGTCTTGGCCCAAAAGTTGAACTGGTAAGTAAGAAATTGCTTTTTTCATTTCCAGTGCTTTTTTGGTAGTAGCTTTTCTTGGGATAAGACAGAATATGGTCTATTTGTTTTGGGATTAGAGGTATGTAGCTGGGCAGAAAGTTTGTGATTAAGTTTAAAATACTGGCAAATGAACTTTTTACCTTTGCAAAAGCATCTTTGTAAGCATGTTTTTTTGCCTGAGCAGCCATTTAATCACTCCAGGTAGAAAGAGGAAGAATTAAGAACAGAAATAGAAAGCACTTTGAATTACATTGTTAGGATGGTGAAAGTGCTTAATCTTCTTTCACCTTTGAAATTAAAAATCTATGCATAAATTTATTTATTATGGAAGCAATGAATTTATAAACTTTATTACAGGAGTGGCATTATTAGGAGATGGAGTAAACAGAGTTATTTAGAGAACGAAAAAGTCTGGGGGGTTTGGTAGGGCATGTTACAGTGTAGACACATTAGTACTTTACCTATGCTTACATTAAAATACTGTTTGTCTCTTCATAAACACATATACACCATTTTATATATATTTTATTTATTTTATAGCCACTCTATAACCAGCCGTCAGATACCAAGGTGTACCATGAGAACATCAAGACGTAAGTATTTATCATCTTTGGAATTCATCAGTTAAAAACCATATATTCTATAAAGAGATCATTTTTTATGTTATCTGCTGACAGTATTATAATATAGTGTAGGTGTGTTTTAGATTTGTGTAATTTGCTGTTGTTTTACTATATGTTATCTTCCTCTGGCTTCTTGGGGGTTGGGGTAACAGCTTTGAGTTTCCGAGGCCAAAAAATGAAATAAATTGTTGCATAAAACTAGCTGGTTTTATAATCTGCTAGTAAAAAAGGTGGATACTTAACCTTGAAATGGCTTACCTTGAGGCTTGAATTTTTTGCCTCCTGTTTTGTCTTTTTTTCAGTGGAGTACCTGCAAGGCGCATGATGAAGTAAGATAATGAAGCTTTTTCATTTAAGACTAGTGATGACACCGTCCCCCACCAAGCCACATCTGCCATTGCAAAGTAGAAGTGCCACGGATCATTTTATCATTATTCAAAATCCTATTCTAGGGAAATCCCTTCCATGACTCTTGCTAATGACGGTATTTGTAGACCCTTCTGCCATTTAATGTCCTGGTGCCTTGGAAGCGCTCAGTCACCTCATGTGGGTGAGGAGGCTGCTCCAGAATGTAGTTTGCTTAGCCTTGCTCATCCTAGTACCAGGCCTTTATGGATGCACATTTTGAAATAAGAAAATAAGTGAAAAGAAAACCTAATTTCTTGATCTGATTGAAGTAAGACAGGAAGCTAGATAGGTTTTTTTTTTTAATTATAATACTTTAAGAGAATTTTAGGTGAATTATTCTTAGTTTGTGACAAAAATGCAATATTTCTACTTTCTATGTTTCATTAAGTATAACCAGAACATTATAATTATTTACTAGTATGGTTACTAATGAGCACATTGCTATTTTTATATATATATATACACACATACATACATACATACATATGTTTTCTTTTTAAAAATTACTAAGAATATGTGCAATAGTTGACTACTTTGCAGAAGTGGTGGCAAATATAATTTGCATGGTAGTATGCATGAAAACAATTGAATTTGAATAATTTTAACTTTCATTAAGTAAGTGGTTCATAGTAAAAGTTATGTATTTATAAATTTTTCTGTGAGATGCTACTATGGTCTTGAGAACCCTTAGAAGTAAGTGAGGCAAAAGTCATATAAAATATACCTTGTTTTGGAACTGCTTAGCTGTTTTAACATTTTTAAAAAGGAGAATGACTAGCAGATAAAATCTAGTTGGCTACTTTTAATGATTTTTTTTTTTCCCCACAAAGCTTCAATTATGTTTGTGTTCTGTCTTTTTTCTCCCAATATAAGCTGGAGAGCATCTCTGTCTTTGATTTATTTTGTGTTATCTACATTGCCTATTTAATGCTCAGCACACTGTCCTGAGATGAGTTACTGACTGGTTAACTTTATTTAAATTCTTAGGAGACATTTAAAATTGTATTTATTGATTGTCATTTGCTTTTGAGTAGCGCATAGTTATAATCAGAGCAAATTGAATATATGGTAGTGTTCCTGCTGTATGTCACCTTTTGAAATATTTGCTCAGTTGCATGCATCCGTGTGAATCATTCAGTAGCTATACTTTCATTGCCGTCATTTGCTTTGTATGAAATAGCAAATGTACCTTTTAATAATTCTTTTCATCTCTTGGCTACTTTTTCATATAGCCAGCTCCTGACTGTCCATGCTTATTTGAGTGGAGCCAGTGTCACTGTTAGTCCCGAGTGGCAGATAATCCAAAAAATTACTTCTCCTTGCCTTGGCTTTGTATTTGTATTTGAATAATCAGCTTGAAATCCTTTCTGGAAGTAGGTGGGGTATAAATATTTATATTTGAACCTGCATGTCATTGTTTTTGAAGGTCACGATGCTTCAAATTTAAAAAGTGATTAAGATATACGATAAATCTTCCTATCTTGTCACACTGCCCTCCATTACTTCTTAGAGTGGATTGTGTCATTTCTGTGACTGAAGAAAATCTTCTGTTTAAAGCAGAAGTCACCTCTCTGTAATGGTGGTATATATTCACTTCATAGAAGGGAGGTCAGCACCTTACCTGATATAGGGAGGTAACTTTAAAAGCTTTTCCTTCTTTTCTACCTCCCCTCCTCCAAGAGTGTACAAAGATGTTTATATCACCAGAGTTCTTAAGAAGAATCAGTAACTGTGTAATTATAATTTGAAAATAATATTTGCCTTATAATTGGATGTATTAATCGAAAATTAACTATTTGTATAAAATCTTTTTGTAGAATGGAAGGAATTTTAGTTAGTTCTAATTGTTGCAAAAATTATAAAGTTTTATTTTGCAGGGTGAAAAAATTAGGATTAACTTTGATTACATCATAGATTCTTAAGTGATCATTGCTTGTTTTCCAGTGTCTCTGGAAAAAAAAAAAGTGAATGCATTATTAAACTGTGCTTTTTCTTAATGTCATGCAACCATATTTTTCTCTTCTAGAAACCAGGTGATGAGGAAAAAACTCATTTTATTTTTTAAAAGAAGAAATCATGCAAGAAAACAAAGGGTGAGGTCCTATCCTTGTTAACTGAAACTTATACAACTTCCTCATTCATGTTCATTTAGGCATTCATTTTCCCATTATTAATGAAAATGGCCCTTGATTCTGCTTAAGGATAAGTGCTGATTTAGAAAGTAATTATACATGTGAATTAAATATAAATCTAATTCTAGTAACATTTTGATAACATTCACATTTGATATTGTCAAATTAATTTCATTGGTCATTTATGTATAACATTTTCATCTAGCCAAAATAAAATGGTGAGCAACACAGTGAGACTCTGTCTCAAAAAAATAAAATAAAATAAAATAAAATGGTGAGTAGTTAAAAAAAATATGAAGGATAAATAGGATGATCTACATTTAGTCTCCTAAGCCTCAAACAAATGTGGGTAAGTTGTAGTCACCCTGTTTAGACATTCCTATTCTTTTTTCTTTGAAACTGAGCCAGTTAGGGTTCAGCTTTTTAAAATTCAAATAGTTTTTCATATTTTATTATATGACTCATAGTCCAAAAGTTTTGTGGTTATAATCTTCTTGGAAATTAAGTTACAGAAAATATAATGCCATTGTTCTTATTTTCATATGATTATAGTAATTTTATAGACAAAACTGTTGACGTATTTAAATTCAAATGTCTATTGATAAATGGTGCTCTTTAAATCCACATCCAAAATGAATTTTGTACCTTACGTTTAATGACCTGACGGTTTCATGAGTTGTAAAGCTCAAGGTGTAAAACTCCTGTTGTTATTTGTCAGTCTGGTCCTTCAGATACTATCTGGAATTACTCATCGTGAATTGTTTTTTTTGCCAAGAACATACAAGTATTAAGAAAGAAGCTCACATATTTTTTTCCGTCCAAGTTATTTTGTTGTAACTGTGGTACTTGCCCATTGGTGATGTAAACAGAGGAGCTTAGACCTTTTCACACTTTAAAGTTTATATGTTCACTGATTTGCCTAATGTATTTTTTTATGGCTGTGTACTTTATACCATGTATTATTTCACAAAGGAGACTAAGATAGCCATATGGTTTTAGTCCTTAGCCTGCGGTAACTGGGGGCAGACAAGTCAGCAGGCAGTCACACCACTGTGATCGTACTGTGGTCATGGACATAGAGGTCACTCAGCGAGATACCTAATGCAGCTAGGAATCATGAAGGGGAGTTTCATTATAATACCACTATCTGTGCAAGCAGAGAGAGCGGCTTTGAGGGTCTGTGAGATGGAGGGAGTGTAACAGATCCAGAGCTGGCAGGAGTATATACTGAGCTGGCAGTGTGGTGAGAAACGGGGCTGGTGAGGGAAGCCAGAGCCAGGTTGTACACTGCCCTGGAGGTAACCTGGGAGACTCTGGATAAGACTCCGAGGGCAGCTTTTAAGTTTTTTTTAAACTGAAGAAGTATAATGTTCAGGTTTGTATTTTAAGAATTTGTGTTTGGCTACATCATGAATGCATGGGAGGCATTTAGGAGGCTATTTTAATCAGGGTGAGGGACAATGTTGGCGTAGATTGTTGTGGTAGCAGTAGACATGGAGAAAGGTGAAGGACACAAAAGACACTGGAGTTGAAAATGATTGGGAAGTGGGGGTGGGTGTGATATGGAGTGTGAGGAAGATGATATTCTCTTCTCCAATCTCACTTTCTTGAGATGACCACCAGTGTTAGCAGTTTTCCATGAGTCTTTCACTTTTTTCTATCCATCTGTCATCAGATATGTACATAGTGGTCATAATGGAAAGTTCTTCTGTCTTTTCTTCTCTATTTAGAAAATGGGATCATAATTCATTTATTTCTCTAAGAGCATTAATGCTTGATTTTGTGTAGTTCACTGGATTTCTTTTTATCATAAAGTACGATGAATTTCTGCCTTTTCTTCACTGTCAAACTATTATATAACATTATTTATAATAGCAAAAAGCTGCAAACAGCCAGAACCTACAACAATAGAGGAATGGTTAAAGTGTGCACTCTGACAGATTGGAAGGATAAAAAAATGTTAATATGATTGCCTTTGGGTGATTGGTTAGATTTTGAACTATCTGTATATTTCTATTTTTAATTTTCCTTTTTTTTTTTTTAAACAACAAAGAGATTGTTATCAGCAGAGTAAAAGTAGCTGGTCAGCTATTGGTAGTAGGTCCTCAATTAGTTTATCAATTTATATAGTCTTAACGTTAACTAAAAAGTCCAGCCAAAGTAGGCTCTATATGTTGATCTTAGACAGGAAACAGAGCTCCCTTTCTCTCTCTTTCAGATCAAGGACAGCTTTTCATTCACAATTGAGTCATAGGCCAATTGTACTTCTGACTTATCCTTAAGAAGTAGCATTTATTTTAAAGAATTAGGTTTGTCGAGATCAGAATTTAGTTTAATTATTGTTAATTTGCTACGGGTATTTAATAGGAACAAAAAATCTGCCAACGTTATGATCAGCTCATGGAGGCGTGGGAGAAGAAAGTGGACAGAATAGAAAATAATCCTCGGAGGAAAGCAAAAGAAAGCAAAACAAGGGAGTACTATGAAAAGCAGTTTCCAGAAATTCGAAAACAAAGAGAACAGCAAGAAAGATTTCAACGGTAAGTAGTTTGATGTTTAATGATTGTGATATTTTCCTTCAAAGCACACTTTCGCTCTTTTACAGTATTTGTTGTTTCCTGAAACTTATCATTAAGAAAGTTCATAAAGAACTTTATAAAACTTTCTTACCAGTAAAGATTATGTTGTAGTGAATTCAATATTAATTTTTTATATTTAATCATCCTGTTGAATCTAAATATAAGTGAAGGTTTTGAAATTCTTCAGTTCTTGAAACTTTAGTTCCTTTGGACATGACGGTTAATAAGAACAGACCTCAGTATCCCTTTGTCTTCATTACCAACATAAACTGTATTAAATTTATTGCTAATTAAGAAATTCTTTGATTTTGGTAGATAGTTTCTTATTTGTTTTTATTTTTAGCAAACAGATATTTTGCATAGGTTTTAAAAGCTGTAATTTTCTTCTTCACGGTCTCATGTATGATTCGTGTAAGCCCCCTTTACTCACAATTAAGTTTTTGTGAAGGATGTTGGTTATATTTTTTCCCTCTTTTTAAAAATGTCTGATGTATTTCTCTAAGTCTGAAGGCACACTAAAGACCGCCATTTGAAATGGAAATGGCATCAATAACTGGTTTTCCAGAAGATTCTCATAGCTAGTTCTACCGTTTCAACTTGGACATACAACCTTTAGATCTCAATCTTAGCATTTAAATCATTATTAACTTAATAGGTGACTCAAGCATATTACTTGAAAGTAGTTACACAGTGGTATTTTAGGTTTCTTCTCCTACTTTCTCAGTCAGTTAAAAAGTGCCATTCAGAAAAAGTAATCTATAGTTAATTTAATTGTTATGTCATCTTTATAAAAGGCTGTTAAATATATTTATAATTTCTCCCTCATATTTAGAGTTGGGCAAAGGGGAGCTGGTCTGTCAGCCACCATTGCTAGGAGTGAGCATGAGATTTCTGAAATTATCGATGGGCTGTCTGAGCAAGAGGTAAGAAAATTGATTTGATTTAATTCATTAATTATTGAAGCATTTCAGCCCTGTAGCCTGGGAACTAAGGGTTTATTTATATGTAAATGAGGAAACTTTTTGGTGCTGGCCTTTCGACAATTCTGAAGACTTGAGGCTGACTGACCATTGAAGGGTTTTAAACAAGGCAGTCACATGATCATATTGGCATTTTAAAAGGTGACTGGCAGCAGGGAGACCTGGAGAGAGGTGAGCAGGCTGTTAGGATAAAAGTGAGGATGTGAGTCAGGGCAACAGTGGTAAGGGTGTATAGGAGGGGCTGCTAGGAGAGAGTAATAGAAAGTAAAATGGACTAGACCAGATGGATGGATGGAGGGTGGTGGATGACAAAGAAGAGAAATGGAAAATAGTCCCTGGTTTCTAGGTTAGTGGACTGAGCTGGTGGTGCCATTTCCTAAAGTAGCAAAGGAGCACGTGTTTTGCAGATGGCAGCGTGTTCTCCAAATGGTGCTCTCTAGCCAGGTGAGCCTGGGAGAGAGTTGAACTGGAGACAGCCAGATATCAGAGTCATCTGTATAAAGGTGAAATAGTCCCAGGCAGGTGTAGTCATGAAGTGCAGGGGGCAGGTGAGTGAGCATATGGGGACTAAAACTATGTACAGAAGAGATGCAAGCTGGGCGCGGTGGCTCATGCCTGTCTGTAATCCCAGCACTTCGGGAGGCCAGGGCAAGAGGATTGCTAGAAGCCAGGTTTTTGAGAACAGCCTGAGCAACACAGCAAGACCTCGTCTCTGCAGAAAAATAGAAAAATTAGCAGGATGTTGTGACAAACACCTGCAGTCCCAGTTACTCAGGAGGCTGAGGCAGGAGGATTGCTTGAGCCCAATGATCTATGATCATGCCACTGCACTCTAGCTTGGGTGGCAGAGAGAGACTCCATCTCAAACGAAACAAAAATAAACCGCAACAAAAAAGAGATTCATAAATGAAGAATGCTATTTTGCTAATTTTTAAGGGGAAGATACGCTTTTATAGTGAGTGGGATTCCTTTGTTTTTTAGGCTTTTTCTTGCCTGTGTCAAGAGCAGAATTAATAAAATTATGAAGCAGTTAATATTAATCATTAGAGACCAAGGTATACATTTGAAGAATATATTATCTAGGCCTAACAGCAATATTTCCATCCTTATGAAGCCTCCTCACTCATTTTCCCCAAACAGAACTAATCAACATCTATTTAGTCTCACTGTATTTTTATCGTGTTTGTCTTTCCCTTTAAAATTATTTATGATCGGATCAGCCAGAGTGTCATCTTCGTGAGTGTGGTTATTACACCTTTGGGCTAGGCCATCTTTGAATTCCAATACCTAATGTTTATTGGTATATTAATAAATACGGAATAAGAAAAAATTTCATTCCATAACATTAAGTCATCTTAGCCATATTCAAACTATTTCTTAAGGTTGGTCCAAAAGCCGTCTACTATTTATTGAGTTTTGCTAGTTTTGATTTTATAAAATGGCTTTTCTTAAACCTCATCTCAAAATTCCAAGGGTCTTCTTTAATTGAAGTGGCGGCCCCCTCATATAACGATCAAGGGTAGTTATTACAGTGCTATGTATTTCATTGATCTTAGCCTAAAGGCCAAGAAGTGATACAATGCTGTATATTTCAAAGTCAATGTTAAATGTAAATAAATACATCAATATAAAAATGTTGCAGACTTAAATATATAGTTAATACTTTATTTGCAAAATTGAGTAAGGCGGAGTTAATCTAAAATGTCAAATGATTTAGAAATTCGGGTAAGTAAAATCCCTGTTTCTATACTGTCAGCCCATTTAAAAGTAAAAAGCAGTGTCAGGAATCTCCTCTGTTCCACCCGTTGCTACTACTAAACCTGACCATTGGTTTTCTCTTTCTGTGGGTATTGTTGGTTTGGGTTGTGGTGGCTTAATTACATGTTTGCTTTTGTGAGAAGAGGAAGTTTTAAGGATAGTTGCTACTTAAAATTGTTAACTGTGATAAGTATATGTATTATCTTATTTAAACTATGAAAATTCTGCGAAGTAGAGGCTGTAATTGAGTCTGTTTTGCAAATGAAAAAAGTAAGACACAGCTGCAGGTTAAATAATTTGCCCAAGGTCACAAACAAATAATGGTACCAAATGTCCAACCCAGGCAATCTGACTCTGGAACTGTGTATTCTTTTCCATAGCAATATTCAATCAAGTCCATTCTTTCAACAAATATTTACATCTTCCCTGTTAGGTCCCAAACTTCTAGGCATTGGGAGTACACTGGTGAATTAAACCATCAAGTTACTTGATCTCATGAAGTTAGTTTACTTCTGTGAGAAAGAAAGATTTCTAATCAGTTTGTACCTGTACGTTGATTGTATAGTATTCATTTAGTCTATGTTCTAAAAAACACAGTTGCTGAGTTTTCCTGCAGGTTGAAACTGTAGCCTATTCGTACAGAGTTTGTATTGATATTTGTGGTAGGATTCTATCAGTATTTGATTACGGTACCTTGCTTTGCATTCATGATTGAGTAAAAGTATATTGTATGATTTTGCAACTTACTATATTTCAAAGTTCTAGTCACAGTAGCTCTGGAGGAGGTGGAAAACTGTATAAACTATGTTTAAGAGTTCCTTGAACCACCTTACATCTCAGATTGTTGTTGTATAATCAAAGTAGACTTTTGCAGGTAGTTTTTTCCTCCTTTCTCACTTCTGATATCCTCCTTTCCCAAAGAGAAGACCATAGTGATTTTTGGTCTATTGAAATACATAACCTGTTAGAGGATAATTATAATATTCAGTCATAGAGACATATCCCATACATTGTGGGACAGTTTTACTCAAGCATTTCAGTGCATTGTTATGTAAAGTCAGGGTCTTAGCCATTTCTAGAGCCACTTTTTGTCATCAAACACAGTGTTCTTACAACACAGTAGTTTCATTTCTGTCCAGTTGTTTCAGATACATTCCGTTTGTAGTACGTATATGTTGTCCTTAGAAAATTTCATCTCAAAGCATAAATACGTAATGTACATAATGCGTAACAATATTATGGGTAAGTGGATTTTCCATTTCTCTTGTAACAATATATTCAGGAGCTTTGAAACATAACAACTTATTCTTTATTGCTTTTAAAATCACCTCTAAAGTGCATGATTAAAATGACATCCAGCCTTTGGAATATGTAACCGTAATCTCCACAATGATGCGTAAATCTCTGTTATATTTCTTTGCTTGCTTTTCGACTGATTCCATTAGGAAACATCTGTAAGCATCCAAAACTAGTTTATCAGGTGAGGTAATGTCCCTGTCTCAAACACTTTGATGTTCAAACTGATTGAGAGAGTACCCCATGAAATTAGAGACTTTTTTCTAAGGACTTGACTATTAGGCAGTATCCACTTCGATGAGGAAAATTAGGAAAAAACCTTGTCTTAAATTTGGGTAAATCCATTTAATTTTGGTAAAAATTTTTTCATGGAAGCTTGTGCTTATAAACTTCCCCAGTTAAACTTTGGGAAAAATAAGTTGTACAGATGTAACAAAGTTTTAGTTGAAACTCGCTTAATTTCTAAGAATAACAGTCTTAAAATTTCAACAGAAAACTTATGTAAAATTAACAAGAAGTATTTAATGGTAGTTAAGTGAGTTTACTTTATGCCTGTTTGCTTATTTTTCTATTTATTGTTCTCTAAAATGACATTAAGATTTGTTCTCTAAAATAATGTTGAAACTTTTTAAAATAACAATGTATGATTAAATGCTTCACAACATCACAACTTCAGTGAACTTGAAATTACTTTGTATCTTCTAGGTCTAAAATTTCATTATATTAAGTATCAGCCTCATTTAAGAAAATAACTCTTCTTAAAGTAGTGGATTTTTAAAAATGATGTGTATACTCTTTGCCTCTATAATTTATTCAATGAATAATTATAGATATATGAGTAGTTACTGTATGTTAGATGCTATGTTATACACTGCTATCTCCATTAAACTACATCTGTGGTTTTTTTAGTGTATATTAACAGCATTGGTCTATGGCCCTCTGTAAATTTCTAGTTTAAATTTTATTCTAAGTAAATTGCTTTTGTTTGTTTGTTTGTTGTTTTTTTTTTGGCAGAATAATGAGAAACAAATGCGGCAGCTCTCTGTAATCCCACCTATGATGTTTGATGCAGAACAAAGACGGGTCAAGTTCATTAATATGAATGGGCTTATGGAGGACCCTATGAAGGTTTATAAAGATAGGCAGTTTATGAATGTTTGGACTGACCATGAGAAGGAGATCTTTAAAGACAAGTAATTTAAATTTTACATTATTCTCTAATAGAAATGTACATAAGTTAGTAAAAAGTATTTGCATTTACTTATAAGTTAAACTGTTGCCACAAAAACTTGGCCTCATTTTGGCATTTGAATGGATACTGTGGGAAGTAGGGAATATTGATCTTCCCATAAGTATATAGGTGGGAAAATAGGTAACAAGTAAGAACTGGGGTTATGGAGTCATCTTAAGAATGGTTCCAAATTTAGGTGCTATCTGAGTCATTTTGGGGAGCTTTTGTAAAGTACAGATTTCTGTGCTTTACTATAGGCCAGTCCAGTCAGTTTCTGGTGGATGGTGGCCAGGAGTCTGTGCCCTTTAAAAGTCCCCAGTGATTCTGTATTCGTTCCTCAGACTGGCAGTTAAGAATCACTGGGAATTAGTTTGTACATAATTATTTCTTTTCCCAAGTTTTTTTTCTTTTCTAAATTGTTAAAATATCTGCATGTGCTTGTGTTTTTGGCTTTTGTTTTTTCACTCAGGTTTATCCAGCATCCAAAAAATTTTGGCCTAATTGCATCCTACTTGGAAAGGAAGGTAAGATAAGGCTTGCATTGAGAATGTTTATAGATTTGTGACTACTGTTACTTTGAAATGTTTGTGCTCCAACACGCAAAATTAGTTCAGTAGAACTGATTTTGCAAAGGGCTTGATACAGAAAAGATTCTCGTGATTAATATAGTGATAATTAAAATTATAACAGAAATCCTAACACAGAACACAGGACTGATTTTTGTGGTTAATGAAAAATGACCTGATCTTGTATTTCCCTAAAAACACATAGATTTACAGTGTTTTTTGAGCCTCATTAAATCTCTAATTAAAATGTCAGTCTTGGCCGGGCGCAGTGGCTCACACCTGTAATCCTAGCACTCCGAGAGGCCGAGGCGGGTGGATTGTTTGAGCTCAGGAGTTCGAAACCAGCCTGAGCAAGAGCGAGACCCCCGTCTCTACCAAAAATAGAAAGAAATTAATCAGACAACTAAAAATATATAGAAAAGCTTAGCCGGGCATGGTGGTGCATGCCTGTAGTCCCAGCTACTCGGGAGGCTGAGGCAGAAGGATCGCTTGAGCCCAGGAGTTTGAGGTTGCTGTGAGCTAGGCCGATGCCACGGCACTCACTCTAGCCAGTGCAACAGAGTGAGACTCTGTCTCAAAAAAAAAAAAAAAAAAAGTCAGTCTTGATTTCTCCTGAATTTTTTTCACAATTGGCTTTAATGTTTTTGAGGAAAATATTTAAAGTGACATTTTTAAGTATTTACATATATGTAGCAAGAAAGGGAATTTATTTACTGGTTAATAAGAAAATATGTTTCTGGTAGTTCCTGGTATCTTTAACGTAAGTTGGATTAAGACAACTGTAACTTCATTAAAATAGTAGATATGATGTAATTATTTTTTGGAGCTTAGATATATCTTAAAATGCTAGCCATGTATGTTTCCCTTTAATTTGTACTTGGAAAATATCAGAAAATTTCCTTGAAAGCATTATTTGATATTTTAAAATTCCTATTTCATTGGATCCTCAAAAAGAATTTTTTCTTACAGAGTGTTCCTGATTGTGTTTTATATTACTATTTAACGAAGAAAAATGAGAATTATAAAGCTCTAGTAAGAAGGAATTATGGAAAACGCAGAGGCAGAAATCAGGTGTGTTTCATTACTCTGTGGAAGATGTTTCAGGGCTGGTGGAAATATAAAGACAAAAATGTTATAACAGGAGTCTTGTACTTAATGTATAGTTGAGAGATTGATGTTTCTGGTTAATTAAGATGTTATAATTATTTTGATGTTAATATATATTTAATGTATTTTGTCTTCTATTTTGAATATAGTTCAGGTTTCTAGTGTGATGAAGTTAATTAGAAAAGTTTTATACTGTCCTGTCATCCGAATAATGCATTTCAGTGTCAGCAGTAATCATGTAATTAAATATGAGGCCTTTAATACTGTACCTAATGTGCCATCTCTGGTCAGTCCTTTTGTCTCAGGAGGGAGCAGGTAGAGAAAGGGAGAAATGTAGCAAGGTAACTAGAGTAGAGGGTTCTTTACAAAAAATACCTGCACCTGATCTTGTTTCAGACTAACTTCAGTTGTGGAGTATAGATCGCTTAACTTTTTTTTTTTTTAATTTTTTTCTTCTTGGGAAATCCCCTTATCTTCTAACAGGTAGCTTAACTCTGAAAAGGTGCTTTTCTTACAGGTAGTTTTTCACAAGTATAATATGTTGAAAAAGGTCGTTTTCACAGTTGCAGTTCAGTACTTTCAAATAGTTTCCCCCAAAATCTCTGATCGGCAGCTGTTGCATCTCATGTGTGCATTACCAGTGAAGCTGTCATACGAATGCCTTTGCCCTGCTTTCCGTGCCCAGGTGGCTGTCACGGTGTGGACTCGCGTGCACGTGCTCTGGCAGCCACAGCTGGTTATTAGCATTCCTGATCTCTCCTCTCTACCCCACAGCCACCCTTCCATTGTGGTAGGGTCTTAGTCCCTTTCTTTGTTTGGCAGCCCCTGGTCACCAGATATAGGTTATTTGACCCAATTCTCTCATTATTCATAGCCATAACCTTTTTATATTTTCTGGGTCATCGTTTCCTGCAGAACACTACACCTCACAAGAGGTGATTATATGTTCTTTGGAAACAGTATAATCACTGTTTGGTCAAAAAAAGTATAAGGAGTGTTTCATGAGTCAGCTGTGTAAAATGCTGCCAGAGGTGGTGTAAGCCTAGGTGCCCTGGACACGCATTGTCAGTGGGTGGGTGAGGGGCTGGAACACAGTCACTGAGGTGAAGAGGGTACAGAAGGTGAGGATGTGGCAATATGAGTGCAACCTTGTGTATAGAATTCGCTTGTAAGGGGAACAGAGAAATGGGTCGGTGGGGCTAATGAGAACCAGGAAGGAGAAAGGGCATGCTTGTACACTGATGGGAATAATACGGTAAAAACAGAGACGGGTGATTGTAGAGCTCTAGGAAGTTGGACTAAATGAAGAGGACCAAATCAAAGTTGGCACGAGTGTTCAACCAGAGAGAGGAGTATTGCCAGGGCTCTTCCTGCTTCCCCTAAAGAAAGTGGAATCAAGGTCCTGTATACCCTCTTAGTTAGAGATCTATGTTTTAAACAAGTGTCAACTACAAATTTTTAACAGTAGCTTTATTCCTAATTACAAGATAGTATTTGTAAATTTAATTTTATTTTTAGAAATTGTTATGTTACCATTTAAAATTTTTAGTCCTATAAAATATAAAAGAATGAGGTGATATTTATCATACAACATACCTTATCTTTGCCAGATTAGCAGTCTGTTACCTGTGATGATAGAGGAGAGAGCTCTAGCAGGAAGTTCTGTGTTGCAGGGAGTGTCTGTTATTCTGAAACATTTGTTTTCTATCCTAAACTTGTCTTGGACACTGTTTCTCTCTTCTTTGGGGCACACTTCTCCTGGGTAAATTCCAGCTGTGTCGGTGTTTTCTTTTGCATATTCTTATTCTCCATTTCAGTGTGCTAGCATCCTTAGCACCGCCCCAGAATGCATTTGCAGAACTGGGATTTGCCACATGCACCCTCCTCTTGACCTGACTGTTGGGCTACTTGCCCCCAGGTAGGCTCAGTTTTGATTCGATCACTCAGGCTGGAGTGCAGTGACACGATCATAGCTCATAACGACCTCAGACTCCCAAACTCAAGTGATCCTCCCACCTCAGACTCCGGAGTACCTAGGATACAGGTGTGTGCCACCATGCCCAGATGATTTTTTTAACAAATTTTTTGTAGAGACAGGGTCTCACTGTGTTGCTCAGGCTGGTCTCGAACTCCTGACCTAAAGCGATCCTCCCACCTCAGACTCCCAAAGTGCTGGGATAACAGGTGTGAGCCACTGTGCTTAGCCCTCATTAGCTTTCAAGTTATTACCTTGAATATTTTTCCTCTAGTTTTATGTTTCTCTGGTTGTATCACTGGGAATTAGAGAAGGGAGTTAAATGATGGATTTAAACCACCTTCTCCCTCCATTAATTTGTGTCAAAATGGGCAGTTTTTGAGAAATTAGGTGGTGTTAGTTTAAGAGCTCTCTTATATAAAACTGAAAGCTGTTAGTACTGATACTAGGTGAAAGGAGAAGCCATTGGGCTTTTGAGCAAAAGAGTGATACCAGATTTCAATTGTGATATGATTACTCTGGCTGCTCCATTGAGAACAGATTGTAAGGAGGGAAGGGAAGAAGCAGGGAGACCAGTTGTAAGGTTATTTTAATAATCCCAGTGGCTTGGACTAAGCTATAGTGGAGAGGTAGGGAGAACTGGTCAGTTTCTGGGAGTGTTTGTGAAGGTAAAGCCAATAGGTTTTGCTGATGGATTTATTCTGGGAATGAGAGAAAGAGAATAATCAAGGGGTAACACTGAGTTTTGGCCTGTGGAGTTGCCATTTGCTGTGATAGGCATGACTGAAGGAGGAGCAGGTTTGTTTGTTTTTTTTGTTGTGTTCTTTGTTTTTTTGGGGGGGTGGGGGGGTTTGATGCCTCTTTCCAGAAGAAAGGTGCAGGTTTTAAGGGGAAATCTGGACATGGCTGAGTTTCAACTACCTGTTAGATGTCCAAGTAGAGATCCAAGTGAGACATCCCAAAAAAGTAGGTAGTCTAATGATTCTGGAGTGTCGGAAAAAAGATCTGGGTTAGAGATACAAAATTTGCTATATAGAAAAAGTTAAGAAAGTCTTCTTTTTAAAAAAATAATTAGTTACAAAGTTAAGAATTTTAAAATCTGTGGTCGACCCTCTTGATTTTACCCTGGTGGGTATAGAGATCCAACTAATTCGAAATCACTTTACTGCTCTATTATCCAATCAAGCTCCAATTGGGAGGAATTACCTGAGATAATCCCACAGTGATTGTAGTAAATTTATTTCAAGAGTCTGTAGAGTTCTTTTGAAGTTTGTGCTTGATTCTTTTAGTTTTTATTGGATTGCTCTCCCTCCCCCTAACTCCCAACCTCCTACCCATAGGAATTAATTTTTATTCAGCAGAGGAATGTGTAGTGTGATATTGATAGATTCCGAGGTTGTGAAGTTTGATTTTTTTTTTTAACCCGATGTTGCCATGGGGAACTTTGCGTGTTCTTTGCTTTGAAAATGAGTTTTAGTCTTAGAATCACAGGAAAATGAGACAGATATTTATATTTTTGTGAAATCGTGTTCAAAGATTATTGGCAGAAATTTTAGCTTGTCTCTCAAAATTGTTATATACTGCCCCAGACCATTGTTAGAATTCCATGAAGAGTGAGTATGATTCTCTCTATATTCTAGTTGAAGCAGTGAATACATTAGAGATTGGAAGCCAAAAATCACTCTTAAGTGTTATTATTTGAGATATTCTAGAATTATAAATAACATGCCAAGTAGTGATTTGATTCTACGTATATTGTTTTTGTTAGAAGTAAGAATTTCTTCCCTTAGGAAATGCCACGTTTTCCAGCATAAACTCCCATCTAGCAAGTCTGTCACTGTGCGGTTGGAATTACTGTGGTACTTGGTAGTGACCTACAGTAAAGCAAGTCATTGTTAGAAAACATATCCTTCATTTCCAAATACTTGATTACTTTTCACAGGAATCTGTGCTCTTTTGTTATGCTGATATTTCCCTGTTTTATGCCAGTGTATTTTTATTCCGTAAAGGTATTCAGAAGCATATACTTATGTAAATGTATTAATAGTAATTTTGAAGTCAGGAGAATTTCTGACTAAACTGTTAGCTAGTCACTAGATAGAAGGTTTTAGAATATTTTTTAAATTTGGTATAATAGAAAGAGCCTTAGCCTCAAAAATGCTATGTGCCTTTTTACCTATGTAACTCTAAGTGGATCCTTTCACTTGGTGAGCCTTGGTTTCACATTTACAAGAACGGGGGCAGTAATGCCTACCCTGTGGTTTGATGTGGGTATGTGTGTAAAGTTCCTAGAGTGTGGCGTCAGGCACATAGGGAGCGCCCAACAAATGGTAGCCGCTATTACCTTTGTTGCCATCATCGTGGTGGGTTTTTTGGTGATTCACAGCTTTTACTCTTCAGAAAGTTAGTCTGAAATTCAGTTGTTTTAAAGGCATTAGTTATTAATATATTTTGATAAGATAGGCTTAAGATATTTTCTCTTTATTTCCTGTAATATATTTTTGAAGAAAATATTGCACAGCAATGAGCATTACTTCTTTCTGCCTCTTCTACATTTTTATTTAATTATTGCTTCTTGTTCTTAAATTTAGTCATTTAGTTTCGTGGCAACTTATTGTCTGCTCAGTGGGAGTTTGTCTATTTCTCTGTTTTCTAAAGACTTGAGTATTTTAACAAACATAAATAGAATATATAAATGTATATATTAGGTGTTCTATTAGATATAGTAGTAATAAATCTCAGCATAAACTGTTATTTGATCTTACTATAAGAGGACCCACCTGAAACTGTTCTTTATCAAGTTGAAATACATTGCCTTTCACTTTTTTCATTGAATTTTCATTTTGTTTTATAATGTGCCTTTACATTCATAGTGAATAGCTTGTTGTTTGACAGAAATGTTGCATGTTATGGGAACCTCCTAAACAGAATTAAACTTTTCGTGTATGTGTGAAAAGAGTTGGGGTCTTGTTCTGTTGCCCAGGCTGGAGTACAGTGGCATAATCATATCTCACTGCAGCCTTGAACTTACGGGCTCAAGTGATCCTCCTGCCTCAGCCGCCAGAGTATCTGGGACTACAGGTGTGTGCTACCCATGCCTGGCTAATTTTTTTCTTTTTCTTTTTCTTTTTTTTTTTTAGTGACAGTCTTGCTATATTGCCCAGGCTGGTCTCAAAACTCCTAGGCTCAAGCGATTCTCCTGCTTCCCAAGTTGGTGGTATTACAACCATGAGCCATGGTGCCTGGCAGTTAAATTTGTTTTATTGACCATCAAGTGTTGGGTTCAAAGAAAGGGGGAAACCTGGACAAGGAGCCATTGGGAATGCTTGTGTCCAATTAAGGGACTTTTAGAAGGGTTTCCTTTTGGAAATATGTATCTCTTCTGCTCCAGCCAGCTTGATGAAAGGGTTGAGCGATGTAACTTGTAACCTTCATCCTAGACAACGTGGATTGGCACTTTTCTTTATAGATTTGCCTGAAACAAAAGTAGTTCCAACCGCCTCTTGTTGAAACCACAGGTAAATTCCTTACTCTCTGTAATGTCAGTGGCAGTTGTTACGATAGGTCTGTGTGCACACCACCCAAAGATAAGGTCCCCAGTTGCTGCTGGCTGCCCTTCTCCATTCACTGCCTCCTAGTCAATATACGGTGTGGTGACAGGTCCTGCTGGAGAGGTGCCCCATGCTTCTGCATACTCTAATCCAGTGATTCTGTCTGTTTCTTTGGCTCGTTTCCACACTTTGTGCAGAGCTAAGAGCTGCCCTGTTTTTTGCATTGACTGGTTTAATAGGGGCTGTAGTTGCTTCTTAGTCCCTGGAACTAGGATAGAGGAGTGAAGTTAGCTATTGGCTGGATTTTAGGCAGCAGAGAATGTGTGGGTTTGCTTACTTTTTCTGAAGCCCTGGTTGACATTAAAAAAGTATTAGGGAAATAAGATTATATGTATTGTCCAAGTCTAAGGGCACAGTGAGCTCTTTCCTTGCCTTTTGCTGAGTTGACATGTCCCTATCATATCTTCAGGCTATAAACCATTTTCTGGGTTACATAGCTCACTTGCTAGGCAAAAGGCCGGCTTTGTCGTCGGTATGCCATCTCAGTGGTTCAGAGTGATAAGTGGATGCTGCGTTTGTGGCAGGGTGAGGTTATTAGCATTTGAAACAGATCTTATGACCACGACAGTGTGCTGAGGAGTCAGAGCTGAATGAAACATTCCCATAAAATAGAGCTACTCATGGTTGGAAAGTATAAATTTGAAAATCTCCCTGATTTCTCAGTTTTTCTCTCATAAATGCCCAGAAAAACAGGAAACTGGTGGTTAGCCAGGGTGAGAAATTGGGAAAGTCAGATAAAGCAAATGCGGAAATTGTAATGATTCAGCAAGTAGGATAGTAGCTATAGTTCTTCTTGATGGGCTGTGGAAATTTGACACAGTAAGGGCTCGAAGGCCAGGATGAGGACAAAGCAGGATCGGCCCCAGGGAAGTGTGGGGTGGATGGGGAATGGGTGGTTGTACTTGGAGAGAAGACTTTCTGATTTCAGGATCTGGGAGGTGAAGCAGCCCATAGATGATGAGGTGATTGTGGTTTCTCCTGTGGGGAGTTCAGTGAGCATGACCCGAAAGTATTTCAGGTATGGGATATTATGTTGATTGACAGGAGAGTGTTACAAAAGCCATTGATGTGCATTTTGAAATCTGAAGAGTAATGTCAAAGCGTAATGAGCCATGTGATAAAATTACATGTTGTAGGGAGTATTCAAGAAGTCAGTCCATGACAGCAAAAGAGAGAAAGTCATAGGGAGATTTCATGAAATGTGGAACAGGAAATATTTTTTAAATATCACCGTCCAGCAATGTTCTGGAAGTGGCAGTAGGGATCAAGAAGGATACAGATTCTTCTTCCTTCCCTCATGGAGTAGAAGGAGACAAAATGTGGGACTTCTTTTGGGGGAGGCCACTAAAGCCTTTGTTATCTTAATAAGCCAGGTTTTAGTTTTGGTGAGTAGGTAAAAGACTTTGGGAAGCTATTATGAATTAAGGAAAATTTTACTTAAAATAAATGAATTATTTCCATGTTATCTGGTGAAAGGAACAGGTAAGAAGACAGGAAGAGTTGTTATGAGGCAACATTGATATTATCCTGGATCAGAGTGAAAGATGGGGACAGGAAGGTTAAAAACTTCTCAAATAACCACAATAAAGGAATTTGATTTTTGTTGTATCCAACACATGCAGACACATACCATGGTTCAGAAACTCTCCTAGGAGCTGGGGATGCTTAGATGAGTAAGATTGGGTTCTTACCCTTGATGAGATGACAACACAGTGAACCAGACAAATGCTGATAACCAGATACCGGGCCACCTAATGACAGTGCTACGAGCAAGCGTAGACCTGCGGCAGAGAGGGAAGGAGATGGAGCCCTGAGTTCCTTGTGGAAATCAAGAAAGGCTTCACAGGAGATGTAGCATTTTGAACTAAATCCCAGAGGATATGTGGGACTTTAGCAGGCAAGGAAAGGTAGAAAAGCATGAAAGTGCTGAGCGTGTTTACGTTTGGTGCTAGGCTTGCTTAGGAGTCCAGAGCAGCCAAGAAAAATGTGGGAAGGGTGGGGACTGGAGGCAGATGTGCGCAGGCCAATACCTCCCTTCTGTAGAGATGTGTTGGAGTTCAGTCCTAATTAGGTTATACAGCCTTGATTTCTGAATTACATAAAAATACAGTAGTCTCCCCTTATCTGCGGGGTGGGGATATCTTCCAAGAGTCCTAGTGGATGCTCGAAACCACAGATAGTTCCAAACGCTATATATACTATGTTTCCTATGCATACATACCTATGATAACGTTTAATTTATAAATTAGGCACAGTAAGAGTAACAACAGTAACTAACAATAAAATGCAACTCCCACAGCTGTCCTGCTGTAATAGTACTCAACACAAACTTAATTTCACTTTTTTCTTTTAGAGTTGCGATTTTAGCAAAGGAGACATCAGAGATAAAGGGGTCCACAATCTGAGTGCCCAGCTTAGAAATATTTGACTATTTTTCTTCTTTTCACTATTTGACATTTTCCCAGATTACTTCAGTCTTAGTAATGACCATAGCTGTCTACTATTCCGTTAAATGGAAATTCACCCCAGAGTGTGAACACGTAAGATGTTGCTTATAGCAGTATCCATAATGATGAAAAAATTGGGAACATATTAAGTATCTTATACTAGGGAGATAGTTTGATAAATTTTGTATGTGTTATCAAATTTTAAGGTAGAATTAGAATGTTTGAGTGACAGATTAGATGTGGGAGTTGCAGAAAGAAGGAACCAACTTCAGATTTCTAAGTGAGATCTTAACATTTTAACCTCTCTGATGGGTCCAAATGCTACAAGCGTTTTTCGGTGTGTGTATGTATGACCCTTTAAGCAATACATAAAGAATGTTTTAAAAAGTGCTAGAATGATTTTTAGTACATGACCACCAATTATATTGTAAATGATTAATAACTAATTTAAAAATTTTTAGATAGATATTATAATTTATCTTCACAATCTGAGGAGCTATTTCTATTACCTTTGAGTTTTGCAAATTATGGTTTATTCTAGCAGCAAATTGCCCGACCCTCACAAGAAGAAAAAGTAGAAGAAAAAGAAGAGGATAAAGCAGAAAAAACAGAAAAAAAAGAAGAGGAAAAGAAAGATGAAGAAGAAAAAGATGAAAAGGAGGACTCCAAGTGAGTTAAATAATAAGTTAAATGTTATAGTTATTTTTAAATAACAAAACCGAATCTATTGAAATTATAGATAAAAGGATCAGTGGGTAGTATGTTTTTACCATCTAATAGTGACATTAAGTTAGCATGATTAAGGAATGAAATATTCCAGTAAATATCACTTTTGGCTTAATAAATTTATTTACCAGTTGAGAGGTTTTATTACTTTTCAGAAGGAATAGGTTACAATAATATATACTTATGACCAAGGTATATTAAATATAATTTAATCTTTGGTTTGGAAGGTTCCTTTGGATCTTTTTTGAGTCTCAGATAGTGTACATTAGATACTAGTATAAAAATGCTAAGAAAGGAAGAGTTTTCATTTCTGTATCTTATATTCCAGCTTTATTGACTTTTATCATATAAAATAGAGTTCTTGGTTTGTTGTTGCTGTTTTCCTGGTTATAAAAATAATTATTGTACATTATGGTAAATTAGGAAAAGAAAGCAAAATAGAATGAAAATTAACCTGTGATTCTGTCTCACAGTTACTGATGATGCTTTTGTGTAAGGATGAGGTGGAGTGGAAGAGGGGATCAGCACTTGGTTTGGTTGTTTTCCCCCTAAGTATTAGCTTTATAATTTACATAAAATGAAATACATCAATTTTAAGTGAATACATAGATGCATTTTGACAAGCATATACACTCATGTAACAGTTACCACAATTGTGATTGAAAAGGTTACCATCACCCCAAAAAGTTACTGTAGGCTCCTATGTAGTCAGTTTCTCCCTCCCACACACAACCCCACCCCCCATTCCCAGCCTCTGGGAGCTACTAATCTGTTTTGCCTTTTCTAGAATTACATACAAATGGAATCATACAGTATGTAATCTTCTGTGTGGCTTCTTTTGCTTAGCATAAATGCCTTCGAGATTCATCCAGGTTGTTGTGTGTAGCAGTAGTTTGTTCCTGTTTAATATTTGTGGTGTTATTAATATTTCTGTAGTCCTCTTGGGAATATTTAAGGTTTACCTAGTTTTGTAGCAACTAAAGCAGCCTAAGTCACTTGACATGATTTTATTAATAGAAGAGTCAGATATTCATGCCATTTTAATTTTGTACTTTAGGAAGATACCTATAAAGGAATTTAAAAAATTTTTTTAGTTTAGCTTAGACATGTATTGTACCACATAGCCAGTGGTTCTATTCAGATGGAACTGCCATACCTTGATTTTTGTTTTTCTTAAAATTTCTAAGTTATTTAACAAGCATTCGTTTATTACTTGTATGGGCTATGTCTTAGGGAGGATGCACATTACATCCAATATGAGTGAGTATTCACAGGTAGTTTATGATCTAGTAGAAGAAAATTAGGCAAGGTATAAGTACTATTAAAAAAAAAATGAAAAAAGGCTGGAAGGAAGAAATGAACAGAACCAATAAAGTTTGTTGGGAGATTGAGAACAGGTTGAGGTTACTTCTGTCTGGTTGGTTAGGAGGACTTTATGCAGAACTAGTGGTTAATATGGGTAGAGTAGAGGGAATAGCATGCATAGCTATACTGCTTTGAGAAATAGCAGATAATGATTTCATTAGACTGGAACACAGTGTGAAGAAAAATGGAAGGTGGATTGGGCTTAGATTATGTAGAACCTTAATGAAAGCTAAAATATTAGGCTTCATTCAGGAGACTGTATTGTGGGTCTGTTTGGGAATAGTTAGGAAGGGATCAGAATGGATAGAGTGGTTTATTGCCAAAGTCTGTGGTCCCAACTACTGGGCTGCGGCCTGGCACTGGTCCGTGGGCTGTTAGGAACCAGGCCACGCATCATCGTCTGAGTTCTACCTTCCCTCCCATTTCCTACCCCATCTGTGGGGTTTTATGTCTTCCATGAAACTTATGAACCCGACCACACAGCAGGAGGCCAGCGAAGCTTCATCTGTATTTACAGCCGCTCCCCATCACCAACATCACCACCTGAGCTCCGCCTTCCCCCCTGCCCATCTGTGGAAAAATTGTCTTCCATGAAACTGGTCCCTGGTGCCAAAAATGTTGGGGACCCCTAGCGAAAGCTATCCTGCTAGAGTGTTGATCCATTAGCAATGTGGCATGAATAGAGTAGAGATAGGAGCGTCAAGGAGGCTGTTATAAAAAAACCAGGATTGGGGCACTAAGGTACTGAATAAGTACAGTGGTGGTAGAATTAGTGGATGCAATAATCAAAACTTGGCATGAGATCCCATATAGGAAGCAAAGGAAAAGGGAGAGAGCTAAAGATGTCAAATCCGTAAACCCAAGTGAACATGGTAGTAGTGTTAACAACAAACATTTAGAGAATGAGGCAGAGCAAGAAGCAGAGTGGTGAGGATGAGCATGATTTTGGATATGTTCAGTCTGTGTTGATGGGAAATCCAGGTGGCTATTCCAGCAGGTAGTTGGGAAGATAAGTGTGAATCATAGCAGTTAAGGGATGAGTCCAAAGATAGAGATTGGGAGTCATCCCAGTAGAATTGGTGGGAATAGGTAATCTCACAGAGCTCTAAGGCCCCAGGCTAGAGCCTTGAGAAATCCCTATATGAAGGGATGAGAGGAGAAAGGCAATCCCCGAAAGGAGAGCCAGAATAGCAGCCAGGGATAGTTCAAAAGCTAAGTTGAAAAGGATGTGAAAGCAAGAATTGTCCACAGTGTCAGTTGTAGCAGAAAGACTAACGTGAGAAGAGGTCATTTGATTTTGCAGTTTGTAAGTTATTGGTGATTTTTGACAAAACATGTTTAAAGGAGGCCATAGAATAGAAGCCAGATTGACAGGGAATGATGAAGTGAAGGGAAAAGAGCTATGTGGTAACTTCAATTTAGGATGAGGGGGAAAGAATTATTCTCGACTTTTTTTTTTTTTTTAATTTTGGAGGAAAAAATCTGTAACTTGGTAAACTGCAACAGGTCTTTACTTAAAGTAGATAAAATTTGAAAAAAAATCAGCATCTTCCATTGAGCAAGAATAATTGAGTCTTTGAGTGTTGCCATCTATTCTTCATCTGTAAAAATGTAGGTGTAGATTAAGTACCTTATTCTTAAATATTACAACCACGGGAGATGACTCGTTCAGAGAAATGGTCTTCCAGTATTACTCGTTGTAGTGTTGCTATTAATAGTTAACTACCATTTATTAAGTTTTATTTAAGTGCCTGAGACTATGATAAGCACTTCATAGCCTGAGAGAGATGTAGCCTTAATAATAGCAAACACATATGATGCTTACTGTGTTCCTGGCACTTTTCTGGGCACTTTATATAAATTAACTCCTTAAGTCCTGGCAATAGTCCTATGAAATAAACTATTATTATCCTCATTTTACAGTTGAGGAAACTGAGGCCCATGGAGGTGAGGCAGCTTGTCCAAGGTTATCACATGGCTAGTAAGTCACAGAGCTCTGGTACGAACCCAGGCAGCCTGGCTCCAGAGACTATTCTAACCATTAAGCTATACTGCCCTGTTTGCACGTAATTAGCATTGGACGTGGTTTAACATTTTGAGCCTGGTTTAGTAATACAATATTATGGATTATTACTATAGAAAAGACATCTATCATGAAGGTCATCTGTTTTACCTCTTCATTTTACAGATGAGACAACTTAGAGCAAAGGCAAAAAAAACCCAGGGCTCCTGCCTTTTAGTGTAGCTTACTAGTAGCCTCTGGATTGTAGATCTAGGGGGTTTTCTGCTGCCATTTGTTACTTCTTCATGAAATATTCTAGTTTCTAAATCGATTGATTTGAAACATGTTTAAGTTTTAAGTCCATTAATATGTAAAACAGGCCTTGTAAAATGTCTTCATTTGAACCAGTCAGAGCTCCTTAAAATTATGGCATGGCAGAGTTTTTCATAATTTTTTTTAAGTAACGGAAAGATTGGTTAGTTTTATTCAATTTCTGTTTAAAGAATGTTCAAACCTAAAATTTTTGGGGTATATGTACTTTTAAATCACACAAGTTTTCATTTGCTTTTGTGTCCAGAGAAAACACCAAGGAAAAAGACAAGATGGAAGGTACAGCTGAAGAACCTGAGGAGAGAGAGCAGGCCACACCCAGGGGGCGAAAGACTGCCAACAGCCAGGGCCGCCGTAAGGGCCGCATCACCAGGTCCATGACAAACGAAGCTGCGGCTGCCAGTGCTGCAGCTGCGGCGGCCACTGAAGAGCCCCCACCGCCTCTGCCTCCGCCACCAGAACCCAGTGAGTGGGAGAGAGTGGTGTGAATAGGCCTGAATTTTGTTTGGGATTTTGTTTTCGGGACAGGATGGACCTCTAATGTTGACAGCGTAGAAATACTTCTGAAGTGTGGTCTTTAAACTAAAGTCTTTTGAAAAAGAACATCAGCCTGCTACCTTAATATAGCTGTTTTCTTTTTTACTTAGTTGTAATCCTAGTGTGCATGTTACTTTATTTTTTGATGTTTTAACTTGGTATGTATCATAAATATTTTCCCATTTCTGAGTAATCTCCATTTTTTTTTAATGGCTGTGTAATGCTGAGGCATGATTTATTTAGGCATTCCCCTATTGCTGAATGATTGGCTGTCCCCTTACTCCCTTTTAAACCAATATAGATAGCACTATAATGAAAAATGCCTTTATTTGCATAGCATTTTCTTTCTGTTAAATTATGTTTCATAGGAATAAATTCTTAGGCAAGGGAATACTGGATCTAAGAGTCCAGGCATATCTGTCTCTCTGTCTCTGTGTGTGTGTGTGTGTCTCTCTCTCTCTCTCTCTCTCTCTCTCTCTCTCTCTCTCTCTCTCTCTCTCTCTCTCAGTATTGTCTCATTAGTTTATGAAAGGATTATGTTAATGATGAGTACCACCATCCACAGTTCGATGGTACCAATTTTACCAGCACATGAAGTATGAAAGAAAATGCAAGTTCAGGGAATGGCAAGAATGATATGGGAAAACTAACTAGACAGGAAGATGAAAAGTAGGCTGAGGGCAGATCATGATGGACCTTGTTTGAATTCTCTCTTGCTTTGATTACAAAGTAGGGAGCTTGCAGAGGTTTTTAAATAGAAGAATGCTATGATTAGATTTGCATCTTAGAAAGACAGCTCTGGTGGCAATTCTGGAGGTCAGGTTAGACAGGGTAAGGACTGGAGGCAGAGAGACCAGTTAGAAGGACTTTTTTATGTATGTGGTGGCCCAGGCAAGGAGGGGATTGATTCAGGAGCTTAGAGTTGACACACGTCATTGGATGTGAGTGGTAAACGGGAGGGAGGGAGGATTCAGAGATTAGTCTGAGGAGCCTGTTAGTGATTTGAGTGACTGAGTAGATGATGGTACTATTAATTGAGAGAGGGAATGTAGCAGGAGCTCATATCAGGCCTGATATTCTCAGTTTTCTTTCTAAAGTAAATGAGAAAGTGTTCAGTTCATGATCATCTGTGCCTACTGGATGTCAGACACTCAGTAATGAATAAAAGGGTCTCCAGGAATTAGGGTGAGGTGGGGGTTCAGAGAAGAGGAGAGAGAATCCTGCCTGGACAGGAAAGAGGAGGGTGTTTCTTCCTTTGACACTGCAGGATAGGAGGGGTAGAGGGAACAGAAATCTAAGTGAGAAGGCACCTGGTAAGATGGGACTTCTTCAAAAATAAGGTAAAGATGTTCAAAAATGTAGACATGGATGGAACTTTTAAGAACATTGAGAAAGATCATAACAGTGCGACGTGTTGAATTTTTTCTTCTAGTTCGGTGGGAGAGAGGCCACTACCATCCTGCTTCCATAGTTTCTTTCACCAAATGCTTTAAACAGGCTTTTATATCAGATATAAATAGGGTATAGATTATATGGTTGGTCTGAGTAAAGGATTTAACTTTGTTTTTCTCTGCCTAATTGGGTTCTCTCTTTTTATTTCAGTTTCCACAGAACCTGTAGAGACTTCTCGATGGACAGAAGAAGAAATGGAAGTTGCCAAAAAAGGTAAATTATGGTAGTTCAGGTTTCTAGGTTTTTGTTTTTTAGAATTATTAGTCATGAATGAGA
Organism: Indri indri; assembly: GCA_004363605.1. Taxonomy (NCBI): domain Eukaryota; kingdom Metazoa; phylum Chordata; class Mammalia; order Primates; family Indriidae; genus Indri; species Indri indri. The sequence continues at coordinate 49,152 of RJWJ010005437.1, forward strand.
TGAAACTAATTTTTTTAATTGACCAAAAAAAAAGAAAGAAAGAAAATTCTTCCAAAACAGTATAAATAGAAATAACTTTAAGAGTTCTTTTTGATAGTGTAGTTCCCAATAAGGTACCCCCAATGTGCCTTAAGACACCCAAGTTTGAGATATTTAAGATTCTCTCTACAGTTTTATTTTGAATGTCATTTTATTAGAGCAAGTGGGCTATTTTCACTTTTTTAGAATAGTTAGGATTATATGCAATTGAAATTATTTTGGAATGAATTTTGATAGTCTTATTATTTAAAAGTTGCGTTTAATAGAATGGTAAATACTTTCTCAGTTTGCATTTGGCAAGTCATTTGATTATAAACCACTAAGAAATTGCAGCGTGATTCAGAGGAAAGATCATGACCTTTGTAACTAGGCAGACAAAAGTTTGAATCCTATCTCTACCACTTTCATAACTGTGTAGCCTTCATGTTAACTCTGGAATTTTATGGACCTCGTATTTTTCTCTCTTTGCTTATTCATGTAGTATAGCTTGCAATTGAATTGAAATTTCTAAGAGTTAAGTAATTATTAATTTTGAGGAAAATGAGCTAACTCTTTTGATGGTTAAATTTTTACCTTGTAGTTCTAAAGAGAAATTATTGTAAATAGCTTGACCTTTTAGTGACACATTTCAAATTTTTTTTTTTTTTTTTTTTGCTCTTGCAATTGCTTTAGTTCCCAGATTTTTTTTTTTCGTTTAGCAGATAATGAGTGATACATTTTAGAACCGTATGTAAGGCAACTTTAACAAAAACGAAGCAGTGTAAAGCATTCTGTCTTCAAAATATTTTTATTTGAAGTTTATTTGCCATGATTAGTAAATGCTAAGTTTGTCTCTTTCAAAAATATTTACATTTATTCTCATCTGATCATCAAAATGTTATGGTTAAGTAAGTAGGTATATAAAGTCGTCTTTTTCAGGCAGATATATCTACATACAACTGTTTAGTCACCACTCTTTTCGTCTCTTATTCGTATATCAGGTGGGATTTGAAAGTGATCTTCCAATTTTTATTATTAATGGAGCTACTTGTATGAACCTCAAAAAACTGATGTTTTAGTATAAATCATTAAATTTGTACTGGAAATTTCTGCTTTGGTATACCTGTATCTAATGTATATCTTTGCATATAGATCTCTGTATATACATATATATACTTTAACAAACCCATATTTCTTTACACATGTATTTGCATGTGTATGTGTATATATATATCATTTGATTTGAGAAGTATTGCATAGGTTTCATTGTGTAACAACAGAATTTTTTTTCACTGGTTTATTTTTTTTGAGGGAGTTGCTTGATTGTGAATTGACTGAGGACAAATATTGATTATAAGTGGTGTCATACATATATTTATTTTGCATTTATTGTGTATATTTGATTACCTTAATCACTCTGTTTGCAAGCATTTGAGCTATTAGTATGTGTCCAACAGTGTTCTAGCCCTGTTGGAGACACATAGCAAGGGTAAGATTTAACTCTTCCATTAATGAACATGTTTTAAATTTGGGGAGAAAAATACAGAACTATAAATGAGTTCTGTGTCAATGAGTATTTCAGTAAGTATTGAAGTATATCTAATAAGTAATTGAAAGCCAGTTTTAGTGTTAATGATTATAATGCAGTGATAAAGTTGATTTATTATTTCTCTTGCTTGCTTGATTTGGTGACTGTTCAATTAACATTTTATCTTTTTTTAAAATATAGGTCTTGTAGAACATGGTCGTAACTGGGCAGCAATTGCCAAAATGGTGGGAACTAAAAGTGAAGCTCAATGTAAAAACTTCTATTTTAACTACAAAAGGCGACACAATCTTGACAACCTCTTGCAGCAGCACAAACAGAAAGTGAGTGTATCACAGGTGGTGAATTTTTTACTTACTGTTTTTTACTTAGAAGCTTTTTTTGTTTTCTAAGCTTCAGAGATTGGCTTCGAGAGAAACTTTTTTGGGTGTTCCATTTTTATTTATTGCTTTGACCTGTAAAAAGCATGCTAGTTTTCAGTATAGGTTGACTATTTTTCTTTTGCTGAAGGAGTAAGTTTATATTCGTAGTAATGGGAATTAAGTACTGTTGAATTACTATAGACTGGATTTAGAAAATATAAGTTTGAATTGAAAACTTTAGTTGGAGTTTTGTTGATCATGTTGTATGAATTGATTTCATATATTAAAAAACATTTTTTTCAGAGCAACGATTCTGTGGAATAAACGTTAAAAATCAGAGAGTATAAGATTATTGAAAATTTCTTAGCAAGGAAGTTCTAAAGTAGTGGTTCTTAAAGTCTATAGAGCTTTTTAGGGCTCCATGAGGTCAAAACTATTTTCATAAAAATATTAAGATTATGTTTGCCTTTTTCCACTCTATTGACATTTGCATTGATGGTGTCAAAGTAGTGGTAGGTAAAACTGCTGGTGCCTTAGCACAAATCATGGCAGGATACCAAACTGTGCTACTACTTAATGTATTCTTCATATCCAAGCATTTCTTAAAGTTCTAGTTTCACTTAATAATGTCCTTGATGAAACAGTAAAAATGAGTTTTATTAAATCTCAGCCTTTTAGTACAATGTCTTTTTAATACTCTGTGTGATGAAATAGAAAGTATGCATAAAGTCTTTCTTCTCTATACCAAAGTACGATGGTTCTCTCAAGGAAAAGAACTTTGGCAATTGAGTTCTAAGCTGAACTAACCTCATGGAGTATCATTTTTAATTGAAAGAATGACAGACAAACTATGGTTTTTCAGACTTGGATATTTGGCAGATATTTTCTTGAAAATAAATGAGTGAGCTTATCTTTCAAAGAAAACACTTTTAAATTTTGAGCTTTCAAGCAAAAACAAGAATTTTAGAAAATGTGTATCTCTCACCATGAGCTTAACATTTTCTCATTACAAACTTTTCTGATGAGATCAGTGGAATAATAGCAATGTGATACTTGGTATTATATAATGAAATGTATCCAACTTCGAAAAACCTGCTTAACTCAGTATTTTCAAATGACCAATTCATGATTTCACAATGGATGTTATGCATTGATAAGGTTTATAAAAAGTGTTTTTTGAATATACCAAAGTATAAGATACATGAACAAATTTTAGTGTAGTAGAGTACAAAAAGTTCCCTGATAAAGTTTCAGATTTCACACTAGAGCTAACCTTTAAGAAATAACCATTTGCTGAGTCTTGGTGTAGTATCGAAGAATAATATCCACACTTAGCTGAAAAATCTATTAAAATACTGTTTCCCTTTCCAACTACATACCTGTATGAAGCCAGATTTTTTTCACATACTTCAACTGAAACAACATGGTATCCATAGATTAGATTATATGTGGAAGCACATTTGAGAATTGTGCTATTTTCTGGTAAGCCAGACATTAAAGAGTTTCCAAAAAGTAAAACAATGCCACTTTTTTAATAAGTTATATTTCGTTTGGGGAAAGTATTTATTTTTGATTAAAAAATGTGTTGACATGCAATGGGTTTAAGAGTGTTGCATCCTTAGACCAAAAAGTTTGAGAATCATTAAAGAGTGATAGAATGGGTAAATAAAAAGCAGATATTTAAGCTTACTCAGATTTGAACTTAGAAATAAGAATAGAAAAAGTATAACATTAACTTTAAAAGGAACGAGCTTTTGGGTTAAAATAAGAATGAGAGAGTTAAAAATACCTGTAGCAACCAAAACATAAAGAAAGTAAACAACAAAAAAAAAGTCTACTGACAAGTTAAAGATTTGACTTCGTGAGATACCATGCAAAATGTTTTGAGAGAAAGTCAAGTAAAGAATGAATCAGTTCCTCTAAAAAAAAAAAAAAAGAAGAATGAATGAAGTATGTTTTAAAATATAAATGTTATATTAGGGTTCTCCAGGCAAACAGACCCAATAAGATGTATACATACGTACATATGTGGAGAGAGACACTGATTTATTTGAGGAATTGTCTCACATGATTGTAGAGGCTTGGCGAATCCAGAGTCTGATGGGGTAGGCTGGCAGGCAGGAGACTCTGGGAAGGGTTGCACTTGGTGTCCAAAGACAATTTCCTGGTAGAGTTCCTTCTTATTCCAGGAAGGTCAGTCCTTGTTTTAACGCCTGTGGTTGATTGGATTAGGCCCACCCACATTATGAAGGGTAATCTGTTTTACTCAAAGTCTATTGATTTAAGTGTTAATCTTATCCAAAAAACATCTGTACAGAAACATCCAAAATAATGTTTGGCCAAGTATCTGGGCACTGTGGCCTAGCCAAGTTGACACATAAAATTAACTATCACAATATCTTTAAAACATCTTGTTATAATCATTTTAATCACAATTAAAATAATAGGGACAACTGGCTTCAATTATTTATCTAGAGTGCTTTATCTTTTTAAAAAAGATCTCAAATATGGCAAAATGCCTAATATTTGTCAAATCTCAGTGGTAGGTACATGGGTGTTACATTTCTGTATATTTGAATTATTGCATTAAAATTTAATAAATACTGTAGAGAAGAAAATACTTGGAGACATAGTAGATTATTGCACGCGAACAGAGGGATGTTATACAGTTGTGGTAAAAAGCTGTCTCTTCTGTAGTCATTAGTGAAAGGACCAAACAGGATGGGTTAGTATTGGCGCAGGAGGAATGCACACTGGACACTGGAAAAATCTATGTAGTAGTTATTACCTAATGTGTGAAAATATTACAATAGCCTTCATGGAATCTTCTGAAAGCTTTTTAAAAGTGTGGCCAGTGTCTCTCTGAGATTCTTCCCTTGCCTTCCTGCTAAGAACACAGGAATGGATTTTTTAGCCTTCAGAATTTCACCTAGTTTTGTGACTGATATTGGAATTAATTAATGTTAATTCCAGTTAACATTGAGTTAATTAATGTCTTAGATTGGATCCTAAATAGTGTTCTCATATGTAAACTTAGAATAATGACTAGACATACTGGTAATTTTTGGTAGTTGAGGCTGACAGCTAAAATGGGGTGAAACATAGGTTCTGGAAGGGGCACAGAGCAGAGAACTGCTAGGGCTGGGACTGCCAGAAATCTGAGTCTGCAAACACAGGAGATTGTAAGCCTTCAATTTGGCAACATGAAGTTGTATAATGTAAATAGCTAATGTCTTACATTCACATATGTACATGTACTCTTACAGATAAGTGACCCCAGTAGAAGAATAAGCAGTTTTGCATAAACATGTAGTTTGCAGAAAGGACATACTATTTTTTTAATGAGGAATTTGTCCTTCTGTTCTTATTAATAATTAAAGAAATTCAGTAATAAAAGAAATTTGGTGGTAACACAGATGATCAGTTGTTGCCTATAAGATTACATAATTCTTAATGCCAGTGAAGGAAGTTTAGTGCAGTATTATTAATACCAAAACTGAAAATGACTTAAATGCCATAAAATAGGAGAATTTAAACTATATGGTGATACAGAGCTTTTACGGAATCATTTATAAATTATTTTTATTACAGTGATATGTTCAGTTCATGGCTATATTAGATTTTAAAAAGTAGGATATGTAACTACATAGGGCTATTTTGGTTGTGTTTACATGTATACGTAAAGATTTATATACATGTATATGCATCTAAAAGATTGAAAGGAAGTGTACCAGTACACTTAGACTCTCTAGCTGTTGGAGTTATGAGTAGTTATTTTTTGTAATGTAATTTTGTATCTTCCACATTTCAATGTATATGTTATCCTTATTAGAAAATATGTGTTGTTTTTATTAGAAAGATACATTATCTGGCGTGGAAGAAGAATATAGAGATTTGTGATTTGGGGCTATTTGTACATGTATAGTGGTGAGTAGTTTCAGAAATGGGTCAGATGTAACTTTGGATTAGTTCGACGAAAGTAAATCGTCTGCATAAAAGGTCAGTTAGTGGTTACCCAGAGATATGTGCCTGCACTTTAACTAGAACTGTTGTCAAATGTGCAGTCTTTTTGTGTGATATGTGTGTGTCTACCAGTGTTCTACATTATTTCAGAAATGAAAAGATTTGGTTTTTTTCTTTTTAGTTATTTAAACCATAAATAATTTAATATTATTTCTTTAGACTTCACGAAAACCTCGTGAAGAGCGAGATGTGTCTCAATGTGAAAGTGTTGCTTCCACTGTTTCTGCTCAGGAGGATGAAGATATTGAAGCCTCCAATGAAGAAGAAAATCCAGAAGACAGTGAAGGTATCTCAAAATCTTAAATTTAGTTGTGATTCCTGCTATCCCAAATGTGTAATTTTTAGCTTAGTCATTTGACTGTATACAAATTGTTTCATTAGGGAAATAGTATGTCAATGTTTTCATGGCATAGAGACTTCAGACTTGAACATAATGTAATTTTTCATTTACTCAACAAATACTTATTTACCTAAGATGGTCTAGGTGCTACAACCAGAATATCTTGAAAATGGCCATCCCCCTTCAGACACATAACTGCCAACAACAATAAAATAATCTGTGTATCGGCATCATTGCCACATTTATTGTTCAATTAATATCAGTTAACATTTTTTCTTTATTGCCTTGAGTTTGATTTCATATTTTTACAAAGATTTACATATACCATATTTATATTTTCATGTAAAAAGAATTAATGACCCTAGAAGCACCAGTAGAAAAAAAAAATCAACCCAAGAAACCTAAAAAACTTAATAAAATCCCTTTTGTCACTTAAACAAATCAGTGACAACTTCCTGAAAAAGGAAATGTTTTCTTGATTTTTTGCTAAAGAATAAAAAAGTACCTAATTTATTTCAATTTACATTGCTATTAAAGTTTCTGTGAATTTCTTTTGAAAATTGCTTCTGATAGGGGGATTTTCATAATGCTCTTAGGAGCTCTTTATATATTATATATTAAACATGTTCATGTTTTGTATATGCAAATATTTTCTCTATCTAATTTGCTTTTTGTTGTATTCTGGAATTACTATTGTTTAAATTTTCTGTGTAATTAGAGCTGTGTATCTTTTCCTTTGTAGGGTCTAATATTTTACATAAGCTTAGGAAGTTCTACATTGTCCAGTATTAGAAATATTAGATTTTGTTTTTGTGGATTTTTTCCTGCAAGTTATTTTTGTTGTCTTTTAAAACTTATCTTGAAATTGGTTTTTGGGTTTGAACAATAAGTAAACTTTTTTCTGTGAGGTTTTTGTGAAAAATGAGGTCATCGCTATAAGAATAAAGAGAATGTTGGAGCTAGCTCACCCTGGGGTAGTATTAATATAAGAGTGCTACAAACAATGAAAGGCAGTTTGATGTGTTTATCATACTTTCAAAGAGGTTATCAGAGTTTGTTCCTTTTCATAGGTTTATATCTGGTAGCTGGTATTCCCTGGGATTGTAAACGAAGCCTGTATTAGTCTCCTTGGGCTGCATATTGGGTGGCTTCAACCACAGAAATTTATTTTCTCACAGTTCTAGAGGCTAGAAGTCCAAGATCAAGGTGCTGGCAGAGTTGCTTTCTTATGAGGACTCTCTTCCTGGCTTGCAGATGGCCAGCTGCCTCCTTACTTTGTCCTCACATAGCATTTCCTCTGCGCAGGCACACTCCTGATTTCTCTTCCTCTTATAAGGACAACAGTCAAACTGCTGGATTAGAGCCCAGCTTTATGACCTCATTTAGCCTTAAATACCTCCTTAAAGGCCCTGCTCCAAATACAGTCACACTGGGGGTTAGGGCTTCAACATAAGAATTTTAGGAGGGGACATAATTCAGTTCATGACAAAACCCAAGCCTATCATCATACACATATTTATATCAGCCTATCCCAAAACCCAAGCACCAAAGTGTGACTTTTTTTCTTCCTTTGCCTTAGTGTGATGATACATTTTTCGGATTGCTAAGTATGGTATTAAATTAATATGTCCATCTGGTCAGGAGTAGGATGGCATGGTCACATCCTGTTCAATCATACATGTGATTGTCTTGTGACATCTAGAATAGTTTCCTATTAATAGGAAATGAACTTTGCTAGTAGAATTGTGGGATCTCGCTTCATTTCTTTTTGACTTAGCTTCAATTGGAAAGTGTCAAGGAAAAGAACATAAATGCAGTTTTCATGACCTATGATTTCACACTTACTACTAATCTTACCAAGAACCTACAGCTGCACAGTTTATTGCATGGCAAGCCTCTTGCCAATGGAAGAAGGAAAGCAACTGTTGAAGGGAGGATTCCTGTGTCTGCTCTCCTAACGCACATCTAAGTGTGTGCTTCTGTCTCATGATTAGAAGAATTAAATCAGAAAGACTGAAACTTTACCAAAATGTGGATTTGCTCTTATTCTCTTATTTTAAATCATTCTTTAAGTTGTTTTTTTTTTTTAATTTTTAAGAAAAAAGATAATGTTTGGCTGGTGCTTGGTGAAGCATTATGCTTTGGAAATATTCCTAGTCTTTTATGGCTTAGAAGAAGATAATTGAAAAAGTATTTATGTCAAACGATGTCATCTGCTATTAATACATAATCACTAACATGTCTTCTAATATTTTGAAGATAAATGGCTTGTCAGTTTGCCCTTGGGTTTGGGGTTTTCCATCACTGTATAAACAGAAACGAAGGTTAAGTCAGGCTTTTTGTTAGCATTTCATCATCTTGACAGCATCTTTCAATAATGGTAATTGCTACTGTATATTAAGACCTTGTTACATTTGAGGTACTGTTCTGAGTTTTTGTTTGTTTATGTGTCTTTTGTTTTTATTTTGGGGCCTTGGACTCTCTCATCTGAACTCCAGGCTCATATATCTACCTACCTACTCAACATTTGCATTTGGATGCCTAACAGTCACCTCAGACTTAACCTCTAAAGCAAACCCTTGTTTCTCCACCACTACACGTTGCTTTTTCCTGTAGCCTTTCCCTGTGTCAGTAAATGTTACTTTGGTAACATGAACTCTCTTTCTCTCTTATCTCATATCCCATATGAGGTCCATCAGCAAATATTGTCACCTTTTCTTTAGCCTCTTTAGAGTTGGATCCCTGTGTCCATTGCTGCTACCCTGTTCCAAGCTGCCATCGTCTCCATTACAGTAGCTTTTTGATTGGTCTCTTGTTCCTTTTGTTCCATTCTATTTTTTTCTTCCATACAGCAGCCAGAGTGATCCTTATGCAATGTACATAGATCATGTTTCTACTCTACTCTAGATCCTGTGGTTTCCCATCTCGTTCACAATAAAAGCCCAAGGCCTCATTGTGACTCACGAGGCTTGACATGAACTTCCTTTGTATGTCTGTGAACTTTCTGCCGGCCACTTTTCTGCTGCTTGCTCAGCTCCACCCACACTGTCCTCTTCACTGTTCCTGAGCAAACACCCGGACTTCAGGGGCCTTTTCACTTTTTAATTCCTGTACCTCGAATGTTCTTCTCCAGGATGTGCCCAAGGCTCATTCTCTCATTTCCTTGAGGTCTCTGCTCTGACGTCACCTGGATTGTGTAATAGCTTCTCACCCACCGCTTCCCCAGTTTTTTTACTTAGGCACTGCACTTACTACCACCTGATGTATCAAAATATTTATTGTTCATTGTCTGTTTTACACTAGAATATGGACTCCACGAGAACTTCTGCTTTGATTTTTTTTCCCACTGCCACGTCCCCAGTACCTCAAATAGCTCCCTGCACATGGTAGATGCTTCATACATATTCGAATGAAAGAAAATGAATTTGTAGAGGTTTTAAAATATTGTTGTGTGTTAAAGTTTTTTTTCTCAGCTGGTAATTGAAGTTTTGATTTTATGTTTTACCATACAAATAACATATTTATAACTTTATAGCTTCAGAGTTTCCTGTTTTACTTAAGATGTTTCTACGTATTTCCTAAAGTTGCATGTATCTTGTACTCAGCTATCTTCTAAACATTTTTAAAATCTTTATTTCATCTGGAATTATTTTTCTGTATAGAGTAATATAAGTCCTATGTTTTTCTTCCGAAGAGCCAGTTCTGACAGAAGTTTTATTAAATAAATCATCCTTTACCCAATAATTTAAAATATGCTTTTGATAATCTTCCCATGTATGATAGGATCTATTCTTGGAAAGTGTCTTTTGTACCACTGATATATTTTGTCTGTCCCTGTGGCTGTTCTAAATGTATTTTAATATGCCATCTTTGTACTCAGTTTGACTATCTGGAGAGACAAGTCTTCCCTCTTTCTACTTTTTGTAATTTTCTTGGATTTTTTGCAGAGACTTTTTCTTCTATATAAACTATAAATTGGTTTATGTAGCTTAAGAAATTTTTCTTACAAACCATTTGGATTCTCACTGGAAGTATGTTATATGTATATTAGGGAGATTTAAATTTATGTTGTCTATTTTAAGAAAATATAAAAGTTAATACTACAGTGAACATTTCTGTATACTGTTTATAACAGGGAAAATTGGAAGTAGCCCAAGGATCCAATAACAGAGGAAATTTTAAGTAAATGTAAAACCTCATCACAGCTATTCATTCACTTTATGATTCAGCCAGTATTTGAGTCTACTGTATGCCAGGCACAGTGCTTTTCACTAGTACTTAAATGATCATCAGAATCTATGATCTCTGCCCTTACGGAGCTCGTAGCCAAGTAGGAGAAATAGCCAGTAACAAAATAATTGTGAATAAATGTAAAATTGTAACTGTAACTAGTACATGTGTTGTAAAAGCTACAATGGTGAAATATAACTTTGTTAAGGAAGCTGTGAAAGACTTTTTAAAGTATGTGATGGTTGAGCTGATATCCAAACGAGAAGCAGGTGAAAGAGACTTTCAGTAGGGTGAATGGCACGTACAAAGTCTTTGTGGTAGAAGATGCATGAGGCACTCAAAAAATGAGAAGCCAGTGAGACTTGAATACAGAGAGCTGGGCGAAACAGTAAACTGGAGGGGGACCCACTAGGCAGGACCTGGTAGGCCATGCTGACAATTTTGAAACTTTATCCTAAGAGTAATGGGGTTCCATTGAAAAGTTACCAGAGACAGATAGAATAGGTAATTGAGTTATGATAAGAATTGGTTTTTAAAAAGGTAACTCTGGCTCTATTGTAGAGAATGGTCTGAGGTGGAAGGTGAGAAGAAGAGTTGGTTTAGGGCTAAAGTGGCAGCTTTGAAGTTGAACAGAATTGTCTGGATTCAAGTGATATTTTTAGAGAGAAAATTAGTAAGACTTGTTGAGGGTATGGGGGCAAATGAGAGGAGGGTTTAAAAAATGGCTCCTAGGTTTCTGGTTTGTTTAAGTGGATGCTAAACACTAGAAAAGAATCTAATTTGGCAGTGTTGGTTACAACTCCAGTGCAGGACAGATTGAATTTATGATTCCTTTGAGTTGTCTAGGTAAAGATGTCAAAAGCATTAAAAGCATATTTTATAAAATGAAATGATGTGGAAAAAGATCTGTGTTACAACATTAAATTAAAAATGTATGAAATATTCAGAGCTTTACTGTCCAAAGTGGTAACCACTAGACACATATGACTATCGAGAGCTTGAATGTGGCTAGTCCAAATTGAGAAATGCTGAAAATATAAAATGTACATCAGATTTTGAAGATTTAGTACCCAAAAAAGGTAATGTTCCTATTAATTTTCAATTACATTTTGAAATCATATTTTAGGCATACTGGGTTAATGAAATAAATTGTTAAAATAAATTTTACATATCTCTTTTTACCTTTTTTTTTTTTTTTTTTTTTTTTAAAGAGACCGAGTCTTGCTCTCTTGTCCAGGCTAGAGTACAGTGGTGTGATCATAGCTCTCTATAACCTTAAACTCCTGGGCTCAAATGATCCTCCTGCCTTAGCCTCCCGAGTAGGTAGGACTACAGGTGTGGGCCATGGCACCTGGCCAATTTCTTTTATAAATTTATTATTTTTTTGGTAGATACAAGGTCTCACTATGTTGCCAGACTGGTCTGGAACCCCTGGGCTTATGTGATCATCCGATCTCAGCCACCCAAAGTGCTGGGATTACAGGTGTGAGGCCCCACCCCGGCCTCTTTTTATTTTTTTAATGTGGCCACCAGAGAATTTAAAATTACATTTTAAATGATTCACCATTGTGTTCCTATTGGACAGAGTTGTTCTAGAATGTCGGCTTAACTGAACAAATAGAAATTCATAGAAAGAGGCTTGTAGAAATACACCAGAATGTCACCATTTATGGGAGTGCTTTTTGTTTAGTTTTGTTCCCATCTTTCTTTGTATTTCAAATTTCATATAAATTATTTTTAGACATTAAAAGGTTTTACACTTTCGGTTTCAGAAGGTCAAGACAATTCGATCTTTCACTTTCACACTCTGTAGAAAACTTTAGCTTTCCCAATGGCTGTAGATACTTCAATGAGGTCTTCAAAGGAGTATAATTCATCCTAAACAACCACTTTCAAGCATGGTTTCTGTCACCACCTGAAACCTGTTCATTATCAGATTTTTTATGCTGTATCATTATCTTTAAGGTGCTGAAAATAGTTCTGATACAGAAAGTGCTCCTTCTCCTTCACCAGTTGAAGCTGTCAAGCCCAGCGAAGACAGCCCTGAAAATGCTACTTCTCGAGGAAACACTGAACCCGTGGCTGAGCTCGAGTCCACCACCGAAACTGCACCTGGTGCATCTCCCTCCTCAGCAGCTCCAAGTACAAAACCAGCTGAAAATGAACGTGCGGAGACCCAGGCGAATGACAGCATCGGTGCTGAGACGGCAGAGCCGATGCAGGTAGATGCTCAGGAGCGCGGTGCCGAAGCGGGTTCTGTTCGCGACCCTCCAACCGCTACCAAAGCAGACTCTGTGGATGTCGAAATGAGGGTGCCAGAAAACAACGCATCTCAAGTTGAAGATGATACCAAAGAAAGAGACTTGGAGAGAGCCAGCGAGAAGACAGAGCCCAGGGATGAAGATTTGGTGGTGGCTCAGCAAATAAACGCCCAGAGGCCTGAGCCCCAGTCAGATAATGATTCCAGTGCCACGTGCAGCGCTGACGAAGATGTGGATGGAGAGCCAGAGAGACAGAGGTGAGACTCATTCCTTAAATAGTATCCTGCTCTTATTCTGCTGGCTGAGTCACACAATGGTGCTGGCTGCAGAGATGACGCTTTATAAATATTGGCGTGTTACAGGTAGTCCGTGTGAAGTTAATATTGGGCCGTGATGCTGTTCATCTGTTTAAATAACCAAGAGTAATTATGTAATCATTATTTTTTTAATGACACAGATTACAAATTTTTTCTACATCTGTCTTACTGTGTGTATTCTAGATGATAGCAAAAAGGGATTTCTGCTAGCAGTCGTAAATAAACCACGATGAGTGTGCCTGAGGATGACAGCAGTGGGATGTAGTGAGAAGGTGGGGAAAGGGATCAAAGGGCTGCAGGTGTGCGCGTCCCCGGGCTGCAGCCTCAGGCGAGGCCTCCCTTTCCCTGCATAGCAGATGTAAGAAAAGGCTGAAAAGAGAAACATGTTAAGTGTTCTGAAAATATTCTAGAAAGCATAGTTTAGATGCAAGTTAATGGTAATTATAGTGACCACTTTTTTATATCAGTTAAAATTTTAGATTGTTCATATTTGTAATTTAAAATACTAGGTATAATGCAAATGAATTTACAATTATTTTAGTCATTAAAAGTAATAATACAAAAAATGCATCACCTTTATGGCTTTTGTAAAAATTACTGTAAAAAGGTATATTTTACAGGAATAGATACTACTTTATTATATTTAATTTCCTGGTGTTTCCTTTTTCTTCAAAGAAATGGAACCACCTACAATCACAGCAGAATGTTGGATTAGTGCAAATTCTAGAAGTGAATTCAACTAAAACAGCATTTAATCCGAAACCCAATCAAACCCTGCCTTTCTTTTCCTTTTTAATAAGAAAGAGACAAATAAGCCACTCAACAGCCAGATTCCAGTCAAAGTTCAGCTTTCATAGTGTGTCTTGATGTCAGTGTACTTTCAGTCCATATCCAATATATTTTATGTCTTACATACTTTAGAATGAGATTTGATATGAGAATAATACTATTCAGCATTACAGTGATGATTCCTCAAAAGAGATTTTTATATAGTAAATGCTAAAATTTTCATCAACAGGAATTGAAATAAATGGTTCTGCTTAACCATGGTTATACCAGAAAATTCAGCTATCTAGGGCACTCTTCTTCCTTCATCTCACAGCAATCTAGATTTTATTTTAATGATCTCAGTCTTTAAATGGAGCAGACATAAATGGATTCAAGCTGGTAGTCCATTTTTAAGCATTCTTTAATGAAACATCTCATCTGAAATAAGGATTATCTTTATTTCCACTGTTGGTTTGGTAACTGTACATGAAGAAAAAATTAGGATCACAGTAATTTTAAAGGATAAGCATCCTAAGAGATGAATGTGACAGTAGTCTTGAAATTCAGAAATTCCTTGTAAAAATACGGTGGTTTCCGAATGACACCTAAAGTCTCCATCACTTCCAAACTATTGAAATCACACTTCCAATTTTGTACAGCTTTAATATCATCTTTGTTCTTTATGTAATATGTAAATTTTATTTTATACATTCCAGTTTTCTTACCAATTTATACATTTAAAAACGTTTATCTTCCCCCAGTGACTGTGACAACTTTGGGAAATAGGACCAAGCCCATAAGGCATGACACTAGTACATAATTTCCCCAAGTTCATACAGGAGGCGTCCTGAACGTGAGTGTAGGTGTTAGAAACGGGAGCTGGCAGGGTGTGAGATGGCAGGGGTGGTGGTGAGCAGAGGACAGCATGGGGGGCAGTCACTGCTGCGGGGAGTGCCGGTTCCACGTTGTCCGTTCTTTTTTTTTTTTTTTTTTTTTTTTTAATGAGAAGCTAGAACCTGGAATTGTGGGTGAAATTCTTCATTTTAAAATGGTGACATCTTTTTCAAATATTTAAAAAAACCGCGATCCCAACAAAACATCCTATAATAGGCAACTCGTTTTTAACGTATGTTTGTATGTTATTGGTAAGCTAGGACCAAACAGTTTTTAATGGCCTTTGTTCAGATGGTTTGGTTGGTTAGATGTAGATGATTAAATTTAGATACATTTCAACCTGAAAGTCTATTAGTTTTCTTTATCTGGAAGATTAACATCATAGGTTCCTTTTTCCTTGCTGTTCAAATAGCTTACAAAGGCTAATGTGATTTCCATTGTGTCTGTGTGCGCATGTGTATGTACATATTAACTTGGAAGGAGTTACGGTGACTATATGTTTGAAATCTTAAATAAAAATGTATTCATTTGTGTTTTTTCTTTTTCATTGCCAACTGCAGAATGTTTCCTATAGACTCAAAACCTTCATTGTTAACCCCCCCTGGGTCTATACTAGTCTCATCCCCAATAAAACCAAATCCGTTGGACCTGCCACAGCTTCAGCATCGAGCGGCTGTTATTCCACCAATGGTAAGTTTTCAGTGTAAGAAAAGTAAAATCAAAAGACAAAGACTTTTATAGACATGTATTTCTTCTCTTCTTTAATTGTTTGATTTTAAAAAATTGTGGTAAAAACCACATAACCTAAAATTAATCATCTTAACCAACTTTAAGTGTATAGTTCAGTTTTCTTAAGTGTGTTCACATCGTTGGGAAACAGATCCCCAGAACTTTTTCATCTTTCAAATCTGAAACTCTACACCAATTAAACAACAACTCCCCCTTTCTCCCTTTTCCTAGCCACTGCTAACCACTTCTTAAGCATAAGAAGTATACCAAATATGCAGGTTTTGTCCTCACACCCACCAATTATCCAACTCTGGACATCAACTGGGTGTCGTACAATTCAGTTCAGTTCTGATGCTGACTATCCTGAGTTATCATCAGACATCAGTTGTGCAAGTATTGGGTCCCTGGGTTACCCACACTTCTGTCTGACTAGGTTAAAAATCAAAGGTTCCCCTGACTCTCCCTGTCAGGTTCCTTAATTTGCTAGAATGGCTCACAGAACTTAGTAAAGTGTTTTGCTTACTGTTACTGGCTTGTTATGAAGGAACACAATTCAGAATAGCCAAATAAAAGAGGTGCATCAGGCAAGGTATGTGGGAAGGAACGTGGTGCTTCCATGCCCTCTCTGAGCCTGCCACCCTCTCAGCACCTCTGTGGGCTCACCAACCTGGAAGCTCTCTGAACCTGTCATTTAGGGGTTTTCATGGAGATGTCACCACCTAGACAGGCGTGATTGATTAAATCATTGGCCATTGGTGATGAGTGTGTGAATCTCCTGCCCCCTCCCTTCCCTGGAGGTCAGGCATGGGGTGTGCTGGGGAGCTGAAAGTTCCAGCCTGAGGATATCTAGGGGTCCCAAGCTACCAGTCATCTCATTAGCATGTAAAAGACACTCTTATTGTCCTGGAGTTTCTAAGGACTTGGAATCTTAAAGAAAGGTCTTTTGGGGGGGGGGGCAGAAAGACTAAATATTTCATTTTTATTATACTTCATATATATGAAATCACACAGTGCATTTTTGTGACTGGCTTATTTCACTCATCATTATGTCCTCATGGTTTATCCATGTTGTAACATGTGTCAGAATTTCTTTTTTAAGGCTGAATATATTCCATTGTATGTATTAATATATACCACATTTTATTTATCCATTCATCTGTCAGTGTGGGCTGCTTCCACCTCTTGGCTATTGTGAATAGTACCACTATGATCAGTACTTGATTTTAATACTTTGTTTTTTCTTGTATCCTTCTGTGTTGGACTTGGGTTAGGGAGTACTAGGGCATACAGAAGAGAAGGGCAGGAAAATTCTGAATGTGACTTTGTGGAAGAATTCTTTCATGTAACCCAAGTTTATATCCTTAGTGCATTGCTTTTTCAAATGGATTCATTTTGATGCGTGATTAAAATGGTCATTTCCAACTAAGAAAATAAACCCAAAAGAAATATAATGCTCCAGCCATAAATATTAGTAAGTCCTGTTTTTGTTTATAACAATAAGAAGCAATAAAACAGTAATAAAATAAACGCGTAACTAGGTTTTGAATATTTAGAATGAATTATAGAGAATTATATTTGAAAAGAATTATAGAGATTATGGCTAACTTCTATAATTCCAAGTCTAGTTTATCCTACCTTAATAATCTCTACAAATTCCAAGTCTATTTTATTTACTTTTTACCTTAATAATCTGCACAAAATTGATGCATTTTTGATACTGAATTCCAATCTTGGGTACTCTTCTTTTCGTTAGTTATGTTGTAACTCTTGCTTTATTTCAAATATTTGTTTACTTATTTAGATATTTATTTATTTAAAGCTCTTATTAAAAAATTTTGGCCAGGCGCAGTGGCTCACGCCTGTAATCCTAGCACTCTGGGAGGCCGAGGCGGGCGGATTGTTCTGCACTCAGGAGTTCGAGACCAGCCTGAGCAAGAGCGAGACCTCGTCTCTACCAAAAATAGAAAGAAATTAATTGGACAGCTAAAAATATATATAGAAAAAATTAGCCAGGCATGGTGGCACATGCCTGTAGTCCCAGCTACTCGCGAGGCTGAGACAGTAGGATTGCTTGATCCCAGGAGTTTGAGGTTGCTGTGAGCTAGGCCCCAGGCAAGAGAGTGAGACTCTGTCTCAAAAAAAAAAAAAGTTTTCCTGTCACATGACAATTAGTAAAAGATGTTGATTGTGTGCTTGTGATAGACTCACAAAAAATCAATAAGCATTTATTCATTGAAATGGACACTTACTGACTAGTTTAAGACAACATTCTTAATACTGTAGGGAATATTTATATATTACAAAGTCTGATTTCAAAAGCTTAGAGACTGGTCTGGATAATAAGGCATAGAAAAAAATCATAGGACTGGGCGCGGTGGCTCACGCCTGTAATCCTAGCACTGGGAGGCTAAGGCAAGAGGATCTGCTTGAGCTCAGGAGTTCGAGACCAGCCTGAGCAAGAATGAGACCCTGTCTCTACTAAAAATAGAAAAAATTAGCTGGGCATGGTGGCACGTACCTGTAGTCCTGGCTACTTGGGAGGCTGAGGCAGGAGGATCACTTCAGCCCAGGAGTTTGAGGTTGCTGTTGAGCTAGGCCCAGGTGACAGAGCAAGACTGTGTCTCAACAAAAAAAAAAAAAGAAAGAAAAGAAGATTATAATAAAATTTGAAATGAATTAAAATGTGATGCTCTATTACGTAAAAAAAAAATACTAAGTGTTTCAGAGGAGAAGGAGCTTCTTCTTACTTAGAAACTTAAGACTCCAAGTAGCAAATAATGTTTTGGTTGGACCAAAACAGTCCCTTCGGCTTTATAGCAAAAGGAAAAGCCATGTTTACATGTAAGTCAAAGCACAAAGGCAAGAAAGTTATGTGTGTGTTTTAGGACCAGTGAAAATTCCTACTTATGGTAGGGGGAAAAACTATGGAAGTCTTTAGATAACAGGTTCTGTAAAAGTCAAATCTCTCATTATTCATGAAGTATTTATCATGGACCGTGTTTGGGGCTTTTATTTAGTATTGGACAGAACAGCTTGGATTCTCTCCTTTATGAAGTGGGAAAGATAGAAAATAAATAAATAAGGAAACAAACATAATTGCAAATTGTGGCAAGTGCTGTGTACTATGAAAGAAATGAACAGGCTGCAATGAGAAGGAAAACAAGGAGAGAGTCACTATGTTTCATTGGATGGTTAGGGATGGCCCATCTGAAGGAGGAACAGTCCATTCTGTCCTGAAGAGAATCGCTATGTTCGTGAATTGGTTATGGGAGAGGAGGAGATTGATCAGTCAAGGATAATTTGCCAGGATTCTGGCTGAAGCAGCTGAGGTTCCATTTCTAAGGTGAAGAGTATTGAAGAAGCATGGAGTTTAGAAAATGAAAAGTTCCATTTTGAATAGAGATAGCCAAGTGGATTTGTTAGGTAGGCAGTTTTATATGAGTGTGGAACTTGGAGAAAGTGTCTTAAAAATAGAAAATTTGGCCAGGTACGGTGGCTCACATGTGTAATCTTAGCACTTTGAGAGGCTGAGGTGGGAGGATTGCTTGAGGCCAGGAGTTCAAGACCAGCCTGAGCAAGAGTGAGACCCCATCTCTACAAAAAATAGAAAAATTAGCCAGACTTGGTGGCACATGCTTGTAATCCCAGCTACTCGGGAGGGTGAAGCAGGAGGATTGCTTGAGCCCAGGAGTTTGAGGTTGCAGTGAGCTATGATGACACCACTGCACTCCAGCCAGGGCAA
>RJWJ010005438.1:0-68360 GCA_004363605.1 Indri indri
GTGTGTGGGTGGGTGGGTGTGTATGTTTTAAAGCAAGGAATATGTGACTCATATCCTGTTTTTTACTAGAGACACTATGTCACCCCAAAAGGTAGAATGATTCCAAACTGCTAGAGTGGACCCAGACATGGAGCGCTGGTGGCAGGAATGCCTTTTCTGCTGGAAAAAAAAGCAGAAGGTACTGCGAATTTAAACACCAGGTGCCTGAGAGTTGCAATGTGTGCGGAGAGATTTTTAACCAGAGCTCTAGGACTCAGTTTCACTAAGTGAGTTTGTCGGTATAGTCCTTATACGAATCTTCCTGCAGGAGACAACGGGTGGCTTCCAGAAGGTGGTTGTACTCCTGTACAATTGTTTGTATTTATTTCAAAATATTAAGGGGGTACAATTGCTTTGGGTTACATGGATCATTTTTGTAATGCTTGACACCTGGCTATAGGCGTGCCAGTCACACAAATAGTGTTCATATTATCCATTAGGTTGGTTTATTCCCCTCCCCTACCCCTTCCCCCCTGCCCCAGTTGCTTTCCACTGAGTTTTACTTCTCTCTGTGCACAGGTGTGCTCATGGGTTAATTCCAATTTAATAGTGAGTACATGTGGTGTTTGTTTTTCCATTCTTGAGATACTTCACTTAGGATAATGGTATCCACTTCCATCCAGATTGTTTCAAAAGGTATTAATTCATCTTTCTTATGGCTGAGTAGTACTCTGTGGTGTACATATACTGCATCTTATTAATCCACTCATGAATTGATAGGCACTTGAGTTGATTCCACATCTTTGCAATTGTAAATTATGCTGCAATAAGCATTTGAGTTGGGTGCCTTTTTGATAAAATGACTTCGTTTTCTTTGGGTAAATATTGAGTAGTGGGATTGCTGGATCGAATGGTAGGTCTACTTTTAGTTCTTTGAGGAATCTCCATTCTGTTTTTCCATAGAGGTTATACTAAATTGCATTCTCACTAACATTGTATAAGCATTCATTTCTCCCTATATCCATGCCAGCATCTATTGTTTTTGGACATTTTAATAAATGCCATTCTAACTGGGGTAAGATGATATCTCATTGTGGTTTTAATTTGTATTTCCCTGATGATTAGTGACATTGAGCATTATTTCATATGTTTATTAACTATTTGTCTTTCTTCTTTTGCGAAACTTCTGTTCATGATTTTGCCCGCTTTTTAATGGGGTTGTTTGTTTTTTCTTGCTGATTTGGTTGAATTCTTTGTAAATTATGGTTATTGGATGTGTAGACTGCAAATATTTTCTTCCATTCTGTAGGTTGTCCATTCGCTATGTTGATTGTTTCCTTAGCTTTGAAGAAGCTTTTTAGTTTAGTCAAGTCCCATTTCTTAATTGTTGCTGTTCCCATGATTGTCATTGGGGTCTTTTTCACAAATTCTTTGCTTAGGCCTATATCAAGAAGAGTTTTCATCTACATTTTCCTCTAGAATTCTTATGGTTTTATGCCTTAGATCCAAGTCTTTTATCCATCTTGAATTAATTTTTGTGAGTGGGGAGAGGTAGGGATCCTGTTTCATTCTTCTGCATGTGGCTATCCAGTTTTCCCAGGACCACTTACTGAGTAGCACTTCTTTTCCCCAGTGTACATTATTGTCTGCTTTGTAAAAGATCAGTTGGTTGTAGGTAGATGGCTTTGTATCTGGGTTCTCTGTTCTGTTCTATTGGTCTATGTCTCTATTTTGTACCAATACCATGCTGTTTTGGTTACTACAGACTTGTAGTATAGTTTGAAGTTTGGTAGTGTGATGCCTCCAGTTTTGTTCTTTTTGGTTAAGATTGTTTTGGCTATTCCGGATCTTTTCTGGTTTCAAATGAAGCATAGAATTATTTTCTCTAGATCTGTGAAGCATAATTTTGGTAACTTGATGGAGATTGCATTGAATTTGCAAATCACTTTGGGTATTATGGACATTTTAACAAAGTTGATTCTACCTACCCAGGAGCATGCTATGCCACACATATATAGACTTAATTTTACCTTGCAAAGAAATATTCCAGTTGTTTGATTTGACTTGCTATCACACAGAAATCCTGCATTGCTACAGAAACCTTTCAATAATTCACATTGCTGATTCTGTTCTTCATAAAATTTAACTATTTGTTTTCGCAGAGATAAAATTTCTGCTAACTCCTGTCCCTGCGATAGCCAGTGCACTTTTATAATATGGTAAATCCACACCGAATACCTCATCGTTCAATGTTAGCATGTTATGAAACTGATGCCCCCCACGTGTTGCATTTGCTTAAATACAGTTAATAATACTTATATCTTGTTGCAAAGTGTCACTTAAGATAGTATCTTTAGCACAGAGATTTTGCCGATGCAAGATACAATGAAAAGGTATGAGAGCATCTGGGTTTTTAACAAATTTCTTTGTCTGTGCAATAAACCATTCATGTTTTCCTGTCATGGAAGGTGCACTGTCTGTACACATACAAAATTTACCAAATTCAGTCCAACTTCACGACATTTATTTTGAAAATTGTTGGAGACATCTATTCCCCGTGTTCTGTTCACAAGAATGCCCAAAGAGAGTAACTCTTCATAGCAAAGAAAGTCTTGTGTTATGACCCAAATGAGGTAGAAAACCTGCGCCGAGTCAGTAGTATCAGTTGATTCGTCCAAAGTGATTGAATAATATATAATATATATTTTCCTTTTGAAGAGGCAGTTGTTTGTACTTTGAAACATTACGAGGGCCTAAGCATCCCACAACTTCAATGATGCATTCCTTCACAATTTCTACATCCCTGAATGGCTTCCTTTCTTTCCCCCAAGTATACAACCTACTTTATAAGTTGCTTCAGTGGCATTATTTCCAGGTCTTATTGCTGCTTGAAAGAAATTGTCTTTGCTTTTTTTTTTTTTTCATCTTTTCATTTCTGCAATACAATCTTTTGCGCCTCTCCCTCTAATTTAAAGTATTTATGGTTCTTATGAGTGTTACAATGCTGCTGAGCATTGAATTTCTTTAATGTTGATATTGCAGTATCACAAAGCAAGCAAATCATCTTATGTTTAGCAGAAACAAGATAATATTGCAATTCCCAATCCTCATTAAAATATGTTTTCCTCCTTTAGCATTCTCTTAATCATCTTCTTTGACATGATCGGTTGTTAAGCAGACAGAATTAAAAAATACAGATGAGCTGTGCAACTATTCACAAATTCCACTGCAAACAGAAACACAGTGTACTGTTGCCAAAAGCTGATAACAGACTGGTATACTCAGCTCCTATAAACTCTCACCAACCAGCCTCGTGTGGTAGTGGAACCAGTCAGGAGGGGGAAGTCAGAACTAAATCATGAGCATAGCAGCTGTCAATTTAGCCCTTATGACTTACTAATGTTCTAATTATGCCAGTAAATCTGGGAGGATTATTTTGTTGAAACTTAGTTACTCTTTGGTATTTTAAACACATTCATTTTAAAAATAAAATAAAAATATGGAAGATGAACAAAAATGTATTAATAAAAATAAAAGGATTTGTTCTGTAAAATTTGGATTACGTCAAAAGGCCACATTTAAGGACCTATATTACAGACATATATTACAGACTGTTGATGTTCAGATGCCAGTTAGCCAGCACTGATTATGTGGCACACATATGACAGCCTTGTATTTCTTTACTTAATTCCATCTCTAACTCCAAGTACTCTCTTCTGGAAATGGCATGCTGGTAAGTAAGATGAGGATGACTTGCTTTACAAATTAGGTGATGCAACTTCTGGATTTAAAAAATGATGTTATAAAACACTGTATCCTAAAGGTCATCTTCATCTTGATGCTTATTTGCTGAGGCAGTGGTAGAAAGTTCAGACCTGGACAATGCTTCACAAAACCCACTGTGCACTTTGGGGGCTCATTTGACCCTGTCCCTAGGGAGGGCATCATCCCTAATGATGTAAATCTCCTCTTAAGTCCTAGCAGCTTGCATAAACACTATACCAGTCAGTTAGACAACCTGAGCATTTGTGGTCATGTCTAGAAAGAATTTGCCATAAGGTCATTTGTCCCTTTTTTCCTAAGGGAAAACCAGATAAAAATTGCATTTTTAATATATTAATTAATTAATATATAATTGCATTTTCTAATATATATATTAGATATATGATATATATGTGTATATATATATCGTATATATATGATGTATGTGATATATGTATATATATATCTATCTTCAGGTCTAGAGAAGATGAGAGAAGGAAGAAAGGTCAGTGGTTAAGAAATTAGACTCTAAAGTCAGAAACCTTTGCCTGGATTTAAATTCAGGCTCTGCAAATTATTGGCTGAATGACTCAGGCCAAGTTTTTATGTTCTCCAAACTTCAAGTTCCTCATCAGAAAAGTAGGGATAATAAAAGCATCCATTTTATAGTGTTATGAAGGTTAAGCAAGGTCATCCATGGAAGAGCATAGCTTAGTACTTGACAGATTAAGTATATATGTAAACATTTATTAGGCCCTGCTATGTTCCAGGCACTGGGTACAGAGACAAGTGAATGATCCCTTCCCTCAAGGAGCTCACAACCTAGAGGAAATGGTGTACAAAATACATGAAGGTACAGTCATTATAGGGAGATCCAGGCACTCGAGACAGGCAGCTCCTTGGGTTCCATGAATCCTCAGCTGCTTCCTCAAGGATGAGCAGAGTTTTCTAGGTAAAGGAGGTAGAGAGGGACCTTTTAGGCCAAGGAAGCATTAGGTGACTCACATCACTTTCACAGGGAACATAACTTGCCCTAAGTGTGGCACTTCCAATTTGAAAACATTAATTTAACCGAAATCAATACAGCAACAATTTAGCTATGCTGTATCCTGGGAGTGAGAAGGTGTGAAGAGAATGGCTTTAATAAGAAAAGACCTTGTCCCACCATACCAGTGTCTGATTCAACTGCCTTTACTCAGCATCCTCTCCTTTTGTGAAGTTGACATGATCTTTGTAGCATCCTCCCTTCTTTCTTTTCAAATCTTTTGCACACTCCCTGGATGTTCTGTCGCTTTCTTCTATGTCAAAACTTCTAATTCAGTCTCAGTTATTTCACCCTCATTCTCTCCTCTGGTATAATCCCAAATCCTTCAGTATTAATATTGACTCTTCTCCAATGACTTTATTCTCTTTGACTTTAATCTCTCTCATTAACCATTGGTTAGCATTTCCCTTAAGTTATAACTTGAAAGGATTCTATCTCCAAGAGTTTGGTTTTTCTAGAAGTGGATTATGAAAAAAATCCAATAATTTAAGAAGTTTATTTGGGAAAGCCCTGAGTGGAGTAGGCAAGTGACACTGGGCAGGAAAAGAAGCCAATAAAAAAAGCAGGTGCTGAATATGTACCCAGCAGTAGGATTGTTGGATAGTACGGTGGTTCTGTTTTTAGTGTTTTGAAGAACCTCCATATGGTTTTCCATAATGACTGCACTAATTTACATTCACACCAACAATGTACAAGTGTTCTCCTTTCTCTGTATCCTTGCTAGCATTTGTTATTTTTCATCTTTTTGAAAATAGCCATTCCAACTGGGGTGAGATGATTTCTCATTGTGATTTTCTTGGCAGAACAGGAGGAAACTGAGAAGTCAAGTGATTTGCTGCTAAAATTTTGCCCCATCATCATCACAGAATTGCTGAATCACAGGGTTGAAGAAGTTCAAGCTTAAATGGGGCCTTGAAAGTCCCATATTCTCCCACCCCTCAACCTTCCAGCTGAGCAGAGCTGCAGCCTCTGCTTACATTCGCAGTGACTGGGCTTTGCAGGCCTCTGAGACTGCCTGTCCTCAGTCAGCCCTGAGTACCGACACAAACACTGCCTCTGTGGCAAGCAGACATCATCTGTGCCCCTGAACAGCTGCTTCTTAAAGATCATGGAGAATGAGTTTAATCCTGATTCTGTAGGAAACCTCACTATCATCATCATCATCGTCATCATAAAATATGTGCTGTGTCAGAATTTAGTGGAAAATAGATAAACTTTGCAATGAGAGAAGTTCTGGTTCTGAATTCTGGTTCTTTACTTATCTACCTCAAGGACACATAGCTTCTAAGTAAAGAATCAGAATTCAGAACCAGAACTTCCTTCTACCGACACTGCTGAAAATTTGGTTAACTGATTATATTTAATATTAATTAGACTATGTATATATGTAATTATTTAATTTCTGATTATACTTCATTTTCATTGCTGAAATATAATTTTAACATTTTGCCACATTTTAATTATTCCATCTTCTTTTCTAATATTTAGGGATATATAACATAAGCTTTTTCACGGTTGCAATGAGAATGTTCACACAGTTTTCTGTTCTGATTTTTTCACAAAATTGTTTTTGTATGTTGCTGTGCTGTTTTCATGATTATGTTTTTAAAAGAAGCATAATTATGCAACATCTTTCACTAACCTCTCCCACTGACATATATTTTAGTTTTAATGCATTTCCTTTGTACAAAATTAATAGCTTTATTAATTTGTGAACTGTTGTGACAGATAGGAATTCTTCTTGAAATAGGTTGAATTTATGAGATGAACAGTGGGGCAATCATTGCATTCAGAAAGATTTCAGTAACCAAGAATTTAAAAAAGACAAGGTGGGCCTGAATGTTAGAACCGCTGCAGAAGTTTGAAGACTTCTTTTCCCATTTGTTGGATCTGCCTCTCTCTGTGTGTCTGTTTAATTTTCCTTTCCTGCTTCAGCCAGATTTACTTTTTTGGTTTTTTTTCCGACCTAAATAACAGAAGACATGGCTCTCTACGAATTCCAGAATTTTAGACATGGCATTTTAAGCACTGAAG
This sequence comes from Indri indri, assembly GCA_004363605.1. NCBI lineage: Eukaryota > Metazoa > Chordata > Mammalia > Primates > Indriidae > Indri > Indri indri. Next base: position 6,821 of record RJWJ010005438.1, read on the forward strand.
AGAGACTACATTTTTCTCTGTTCTGGTTCTAAACACTCAGCAAGGAAGGATAGAGATGGCCATTGTGAAATCAGGTGTTCAGCTCTGGACCAACCCACGTGGCCAGGAGCTGGAGGTAAGCATCAGGTCCCTACCCCTGCCAACAGTGGGGAGTAGTGGCAGGTCCACATCTGCAAGAGGATTGCTCCACAGAAAGTATACAAATGTGAGGGGTGGCTCCCAGAAAAGTGCAGTACTGGAAAAATAAATATATATGCCTAATGCAGCAAAAAAAATCTTAGTATTTACATTTTTCTTATTCTTTTGACTAATTCATTTAATGAAATCATAAGGAGTGATATTAATAGGACTCATCTATTAACAGTATGACCCATCTAATTATTCCTGAGATGATTCACCAGTTTACTTTCCCCAAACTCCCAAAAGTCAATCAATCCACAGTGTCCTTTACTTCCCATCCCCCAGCCCCACCCCATCCTTCTTGCTGACATAGACCACATGGGCGCAGCCCGTGTTGGTGATCTCAGGAGCAGCAACAAGGGCCAGAGTATGGGTTACTCAGTCCATTCTTTGCTCCAAAATAGTTTGCATGGGGCTCTTTGGGTAACACGCAGGGCTGCTGGTCTGCCTCCTTTCCTCCCAGGCTGCTGCCTGACTGGCCTCTCTTCTTTTCTGCTGCCATACCTTATTTTACTTTCTGAACTCTCTTCTCTATCCAGCCTTGCTACAACAATGAACTATTTTCACTCTGCCCTACTGTTTCTGAAATAAGCAAAGGAAACCCATCTTCATGATAAGCGTTTTTACTGCCGGTCACACCAGGCCAAAATGACAAACACTGGTGAGGGCTTGGAATCGTTTAAAAATTCTAAAATTGTTTCAGGACTCCTCTGAAATGTTAAAGAACCTTAAATGGAATAGGTTTGTCTTCTTCCCTAGATCATCTGGTTCCCTTTCTTAGATCACCAATCATTTCAATGTTTTTACTTAACATTTTTAAAGGCATTTAAAAATTATTCATGTATATGTTCATTATAAGGAATTTTGAAAATGTAAAAAAAGAGTGTGAAAATATCACTGATAACACCATTCAGAGTCTGTCTTCAAAATCAACCCATTTGATTCCACGTGGTTTAACCTGGTCTAAGATCCTCCATCCTTAGACCAAGGTAGATTCCTTGCTGTGACTTCCTCTGTCTGTGTGTTTGCGTGCCTGTGTGCGTTGCTCATGCCTTTCAGAATCACCTTCCTGACAACCTGTAAAGACTCCTTGGCTATGAAAGGGTCTTCCTGGGGTCCTTTCTGGGGCATCAGGCCATGGTGCTCACCTCACAGCCCCCTCTGTTGCATGTCCTGGCTATCTCTGTCCCTCTGTCCCTCTTTTTGCATTCCCCTCATGAAGAACGAATGCAACTCCACATCGTTTTGCCAGCTTTCCTTCCTGAGTCTCAGGCTGATCTGCCTAAGTACGCTCATCTCAGTATGACCGGACATTGCTTCCTTTCTTGTGCTTGATAGTTCTAGTACTAGAAGTCCCCTGGCTCTTACCCTGGCTTGTGTTGACTTCTTTGATTTGCTGACAGTTAGGAGCCAGTTTTAAAGCTTGCCTTTTCCTTATGTCACTTTGGTTTCTCTGCATGCTATTCTAGGTGAATCTTTTGGCTTTCTTCTTCTGATACATGTCCATTTACCTGAAGGCAACATTTTGGTGTCTGTCTTTATGGAAGTCATGATGCTGTATGTTCATCTAGCTCCTCCTTCTCGTCTTTCTTTCACTCCTATAAGATCCCTCATATTCTCTCTTACCTGCACCTACCAGCCCAATGCAGAGGACTCAGCTGTGAACTCCAAGGTCCTAGAGAATCGTGAGATCTCAGGATGGAAGGGCACTGGGTCTCTAAATGACTGCATGGGTCAGAGCCTTCCCCACTTTCACCCCACTGTTCACCTGGAGGCTCTCCCTCCCACACCTTCCTTCCTACCCAACTCCCCATTTTATTGGAGTCATCCTTCACAAAGCCTGACTGCTTTAACATAAGAAATACTAACGCTATTACTTCTAAATGGAGGGTCAGGCATTTTTGCTTATTCTTTTATTTACATTAAAAAATAATATTTGCTACGATTTGAATTTTTTCCCAGGTATTTTACTATAAGTTTTTAAAAAGCATATTCTTTGTCCCCCTTAACACCGTAATGGCACCTTGAGTACCTCAGGTAACTCATGTGACAGGTACTATTCTTGATATACATTATCCCAGTTAGTTCTTACAACATCTGCAATGCCAATATTGTTTACAGAGCGTCGAGTAACTTGCTTAAAGTCAAACAGCCTGCAAGAGATAGAAGCAAAATTACAGCCTCGATGGATTCAGGCCTTTCACTCCATTATTCGACACTGCATTGTTCATTTTATCACCTAATTCTGTCGACATTAGAGTCTTTTATTTGTGTAGGCTTCAACACAGCTAGAAAACAGAAGCCCAACAGAAATGTACCAAATAAGTTTGCTAGAAGTGACTCTCTAAAGTTATTGCATAGCCATTGTGTAAAAAATTATGTATTTATGTTAACCATTCCCATCATTGGGAATAGTTTAGCCATTATATATCTATATAGCTTGCTACCATATTCTTCTTCAATTATTTCTTATAAAATATGAAGGGTCTCTCTAAAATATCGTTTTTAAGAAAAGTTTATTCTAGATTTATATGCTGTTAAAAATAACTAAACTCATGCTCGACTTTCTGGTAGCTTACGGCCGTCAAAAGCTAAAAGGAACAAATAATAGTTCCCTCGCGTGAATAATAATCATTCTTACTTAGCTAACATAATCTTTAGTCAGCAGGGATTATAAATATATATCTCCTTTCTTATTTACCACTCTGTTAGGACTTTTAGGAATGCATAGTTGAAAATTCGCTTGTTTCCGGAACAGGAATGGCAGATTTACGGCACAGTGGGGCCACTCACCACTCCAGACCTCATGGCAGACGTAGATAAAGGCTCACGAACTCCTTCCTATGGAGTCTGCCTTGACACAATCTTCTCACTTCAGCTTTCTTCAGGTAGTTGTTGCTACCATTTGATCAGAGCTGGTGCAATAGTTCATTCATTCAAAAAATGTTTATTAAGCATTTACTATGTACAAGGCAGTGCTTTATGAAAAGAAATCTATTTGCTTTTTTGGTCATTGTCCAAGTTTATTTTGTTGTTACCAGGTACCCTGAATCTTTCCTCATTGATCAAGAAAGTTGGCCAATCCCATCTGTAGCCTAGAACTTAACTAACTTAAGGTTTCCATGACCTCCATTACAACAGAGGATCCCACCTTGTCCTGAGGCCTAGGATATGAAGTAAAAGCCAAATATATGCAGAGTAGGTGGACTTAGTAGCACCCTAAATACATTATTCCTTGACCTATGTTACTGAATGGAGATGGTTGACATGAATCAAGGCATGAATTTCATGAGTAATTTAGCAGTAATGACTCCTGTTTTTTGAGGACAGTGTGGTGTGTTTAATCATTATAAACCTAATAACACCTGTTTGCCCACTGCCTTCAGTCTTCCTCTTTAGGCATCCTTGATCCACAGTCTCAGACTGGGTATTTGCTTTAGGATGATAAGACTTACTAGTGACAGCTTAAATAAGATGTCGCTATATGCATTTTTAAAAATATGTAATTGAGGTAAAGACTGACCTTTTGTTGGAGTGTGTCAGGCAATTGATTCAGCTGTTAGATATGATCGTGTAGGGTGGTGATTGTAGCATTAGAGCTTAACATCTGGCCAAAAACTCTTTAAGCATGTTGGGAAGAGTCCTGCAAAACTGGCATAGATCTGTGACTGAACTCTCCCCATGCTTACTTCTAATGAAATAGAGCTGCTGGGGAAGGTTATAGAGTCACCAGACCATTGCACATGGCTTCATGATAGCACTTTTGAGGGGAAAATTTCCACATGGGATTTGAACTAAGAGGGCAGTATAGGTTCCACAGAAAAGAGCAAATAAGTCAACCTGATCCTTTGTAAAAGACTAGAATTCCTCCAGTAGTTTCTTTACTGTGTATCTTCTCTGAATACACATGTGTAAAACATCAGCCAATCTTGATTCCCACTTATTTATTGTGCAGTTTGATCAAGCTGAATAAACATGACAAGGAAGTCTCTTAAAGCGAAGCTTCCCTGCAGAGACAGTTCAGATAAACTTAGTTTTCCAAGCTGTTCAAGCCATCAGCCTTGATACTACCTCAAGTTTTGAAGATAAGCATGTAGAGATGGGTCAATGGACAGGAGGGAAGTAATATGGTGTCAGTCTTGTTTGTAAAATGGTCTTCACTTCAGAGTTAGCTCAGGTACTGCCTATTTACCTGCAATGGATGGGGCACAAAAGTATTATTAATCTCTCTATTTGCATCATTTCAATCACCATATAAGTATACAGATTTTCCATCAAGAAACAATTGACATAGTTTTTCTTGACCTCACCCTGTCAACTTACTTCCCCACTTGTTTGCGCACCGCCTCCTCTGTAATTAGCTGGCTGAATATACTCTCTCTGCATCCTCAGCTACCATTCCCTTAAAAAGTTCTATAGTTTTAAAAAGTATTCATGTGCATAATTTAACAATAATTTAGGATAGAAGGACTTACGATAATAAAAAGTAATCATATTTTGTCTTACCACACTCTTTTAACTTTTCCTCCTTTGCGTTATTTTGATGCTTATATTTGTATCTCTAAATGCTGGCTTCCTGGAATTACAGTTGATGATTTAGTTGACTTACATTATCATCCCTCTCCTTGGCTTCTCTCAATATAGTCGTATCACTCTTAGTTACTCTATTATTATTTTTGCTACAGACCATATTACTTTTGTTTTAACTACCTCATAAAGGGTGTGTGGGAGTTAACTTCCTGTGTCTTTGCATGTCTGGCTCTATCTACATTCTGCCTTTACATTTGATCTATGTGTTGGTTTTATCCCAATATTTGATTGATTTTTAGTTTTGCTGGAAATTGACTTTTAGGTTGAAAATCACCTTCTCAGATCTTTGGAGATACCGGTCTGTTTTCTTCTAACATTTCCTTTTTTTCATAGACTGCTTTAATTTATTTTTCTGTCTGCATGCTAAGGCATGGGCTCCTTAATTGGTTTCCCCAAAGGCCATCATGTGTGAGATTTGCCCAGTAATGCTGACACCCCAAAGACCTGTCTTAATTTATTTTAAAAAACCGTGTTCAGGTACTTTAGAGAATATTTCCACTTTTTGTCTTGGGAAAGGGTTGCACGTACTCACCTTTGTGTGTTCTGTGTGACAGAGTGGAGGAAGATATTGAGTGGTCTTATGGTTTTATATTTTATTGACTTTTAATAAATTAACCTGTTTTCAATCTACATCTCTTACTCACTCTCTGTTATATTTATTTTTCCAAGTTCTGGGTTTCTTCTCTTCCGCTTTAATAGTTACCACTTCTTCAACCTTTAAAATTTTTCTGTGCTTTCATATAGACTTTGTTGTTTAAATAATCTACTACAATTTGTTGAAATCTCTTGCTTCCTGAAGAACTTTCCTCCTGTTTTTTTTTTTTTTTTTTTTTTTTGAATTCCCTAAAGTTAATTTAGTATACTCTTGGGAATCAACATGAACCCCCAAGAAGAGTCAGTTGCTGCCTGGAAGGAAGAATCACTAAGAAATGCAGAAACATTAATTGAAAGGAATTTCAGGGATTTTCCCTAACAGCCGAAACTGATAATCAAAAAGAGAGAGCAAAAAATTAAAAATTTGAAGAAAAAATATAATAAATTAGTGCCAATAATTTCTATGCTCATATACATAGATCCCTGAGAACTTTTATTTATTTATTTATTTATTTTTGTTCATTTTCCCAAGATTTATGCCAGGTTATTCAACAACTAAAACAAAAACAAAATCCATTGATTCAAATACTGAATAGCCTTTGTAGAACATTTGGAAAATATATAATAGTTTCAAATACATAAAAATTGAGCAGACATTATCACTATTACCATTTTGGTGAATTTCCTAAAATTTAAGTATATCTATATGTATTTTTCTTTGAATGAATATGATGTTACAACTTTATCTTCTGTTTTTAATTACATATTTAGCATTTATACTATTAAATAATTTTAAAACTCATAATTTTAAACAGTTGATAATACTCCATTATATGAATATATGATAATATATTTGACTTATCCTCTGTTGAACATTAAGAAATGTTTGAAGTTTTTACTTTTAAAATAATGTTATAATAATAAAACTAATTAGTTATTGTTATTTGTCTACATTTCAGATTGTATTTTTTAGGAAAACTTTCAAGAATTTAATTTAGCTGGTCACAGGCTATGAACCTATAGCTTGCTCCTAATGCATGCTGTTAAGTTTTTCCAGAAACATTTCACAAAGCTATGAGAGTCCCTGACTCATTACACCCTTCTCAACTCTAGTATTAATTTTAAAAACATTTATCCATTATATAAGTGCAAACTGGTATTCCATTTATAAATATCCGTAATTTTACAATGTCTCTTATAAGTAATTTATGTAGGGTATTACTCTTTTTACTCATTATGTTTTTATTCTTTATTGAAGGAGTTAAATCTATTTTTAAGAATTGTGCACATATAAGAATAACATCTATTGGATGTCGGGCAGGGGGGAGGGAGGATGGGGGAGGAGGGGATGGGTACATGCATACACAAAGAGTGTAATGTGCACCATCCGAGGGATGGACACACTTGAAACTAGGACTTGCGGGGGGGGGGCGGTAAGGGCAACATACGTAACCTAAACATCTGTACCCCCATAATATGCTGAAATTAAAAAAAAAAAAAACAGAAAAAAAAAGAATTGTATTAAGTTTAGTTTTTTATCATTTTGTTTTCTTCTTTCTGCTTTTTAAAATTCTAACTTTTGTTTTCTTTCTTTTGTTATTAAAACCATGTTTGGAGATTTAAAGTGTTTTTATCTACTTTTAATTCTACCACCAATGACCTTGAAGGTGTTTAGAAAATGTATGCTACATCTTTATATTGTAAAAATGAAGGATGTATATTTGGCCTCTTTCTTACCCTTGTAAGAAGAGAAAGTTAGTATACTTTTACTTATCCCAACTTCTTACCCTCATCATTCCAAATTTTGTTAATATCTTGAAGTTTTTTCTTCAAAATTATAATTTAAAAATTACCATTTTTATATTATGTATCTTCTCTTTCAGAAATTATTTTAACATTTGAATGTAGTTTTTTTAACCATCGTTACATCAGTCATTTAGATTTAACTTTATGATTTCAGTGTTCATTGGAAGGCTTATTAAAAATGTAATTTCTATATTGAGTTCTTACTTTTTACTCCTATCTTAGCTAGCTGGAGAATAACTTCAAGTAATTTTTTTAAAAATAAGGGCTTTTGAGTAGTTTCTATGGTTTGAACTTGCATGTATGAGAATGAGTTTTTGTTTTTTTATATACGTGAATAACAAATTAGCTGGGATTCAAATTCTTTTATCAAAAACTTTTTCTCTTGAAAGCTCTGTTGCTTCACAGTTTTCAGATATGAAGCAATAGAGAGGAAATGCTGATGTTTTTTGTATATAATCTGTAGGATTTCCTTTCTATATCCTTATGACTCGACAATATTATAGGAAATGTCTTGACGTGGGTCTCCTTCCATTATTTTGTCTGAGAGTCTAAATACATGTCCTTGCATTTTACTTTGGTTCCAACTGTAGGGATTATTTTTCTTTAGATGTGCTTGTAATTCTCACGTAAGACTTACCTTCTTTGGCTTTTATCTTTTTCTTCCCTGTCATTATTTGAATATCTTTGTCCTTTTCTTCCACATTCTTGAAAAGCTTCTCAAGTTTGCCTTCATTAGCTAAGATTTTGCTTTTATTCAACTGTCAAATCTCTTTTCTTGCTTTCAATGAAAATTTTTAATTTTACTATTGTCATTTTGCTTCCTTGCAATCCTTATATCTCACAACTGATTTCATCTCATTGTATTTTTTATTTATTTAAAATAGCAAACACACTTTTAATTGATCTCAGATAAAAACTACTCAGGGAAGGTCAGCAATCATTTTTGCCACTTAATCTGTTAAAGCTGTATCCAGAACAGCCTCGAGAACTAGGTTAACTGGTTATTTTCATTATTTCACATCATCCACAGTGTTAGAAAAAACAAGACATTGTTATCAGTTTAGGTTAAATGCATGTGTGGAAACCAAATCCAATCACTTACATTTCATATTTTTTCTTTAGCTCTTCTACTTTGTTGATGTAGTTTTCAGGCATCTTCCTTGGTCGTCCTTTCTAGCTCATTCCAGGCATCCCACTAGGACTCACCTTTAAGGTCTGACATCCTGGGCCATTCTGTATTTATGTTGCCCACAGTGGTTTGCTTGTAGTAGCTGTAGATGAACAGAACTATTATCACTGTTTCTCCCATGTTCTCAACCTTGGCACTATGGACATTTCGAGCCAAATAATTCTTTGTTCTGGGGGCTGTCCTGTGTGTTGTATGATGTTTAGCAGCATCCCTGGCCTCTACCCACTAGATGCCAGAAACATCAAAAATGTTGCCAGATAAATTCTCCTTGAGGGTAAAACTGTAGCTAGTTGAGAACCACATCTCTAAAAGAATTACACACTGTTAAACTCAGTTCAAGAAATTTCAAAAAAAAGTTGTTAAGTAGGAGGAAGATCAAAACGAGTCAAGAAGTCATGAAAAGGCACACAAACAGAGTTTAAAGCAGCACTTGCCTTCATGGAAACAGTTTGTTTGGTTTTTTAAGAATGGCAACAGGCCATAAATGCTCACAGTGGTGGATAGTTTTATGAATAATGCCGTTAGTCAGATAATTCCATGACAGTAAAGACAACAAGAGCTGAGAGTGAAGCCAAGTCACTGTTCCCAATCTCAGTGTGGGACTGACATGAACTTAGAAAATCAAGTGGTCAACAGTTCTACAGACAAATCAGCAATAGGTTCTAGGAAGTGAGTTTTGAGAGCAAGACAATACATTTCAGAGTATCTCCAGATACTCTGAAAATTAGGGACTGAAGGAAAGGGGTGGGTGGATGTGATTTTTAATGAGCAATGCAGCACGGAATGAGTCATTTATATCATCTGATAAAAGCTGCTATTTTTTCTAGGCAGAAATTTTGTGTTCTCATAGCAGTGTGATCTAAAGCTCACCCCATTTGAAATGGCTTTCACTCGTAAAGAGTGCATTGTTTTAATTCAACCAGATGTACAGTATAGCACAAAGAATATGATTATATAACTTTTTGCAAGTATTTTGTAGATTCTCCCTTTAAATTTAAAGGCAATAATCAGCATGGACTAAATTATGCTGTTATTTAAATAAATTTATATCTATTTTGGAATGAATTCAATGTATGACTATGAAGTGCAGTTTGTCATTGTTTTCTTTACTGTCTTTATTCAGAAGGAAAATGACTAACATCTTCTGGTAGTAGCAATTACAGGAAAAGGTGTTTCATGTAGTAACACAGTCCTTCATGAACAATATTCAACTTTTCTTGGCGGAGCCCTTTTTCATTCCAGAGTGTGTTTTGCTTGAATGGTTTAATTGTGTATAAAACATTGTCTGAATTTTAGATTTTGAGCAAAATAGGCAACTGCCTGAATACTGGTTGCTATTCCAATGATTTAGGTGTACATATTTGCCATCAGCCAAATGTATCTGGGAATGTAAAGAAAGCATGAAACCTAAAGCTTAAAAGGAAATTTAGAGAAAACATTTTTTCCCATTTGAAACTATATTTTGAGAAATGTGCATTGTTAATATTCTTACCATGAACAAAAGCCTTTATATATTTGGCAGTCTGCAAGAATGCAAGACAATGAACCTGAAGAAGAGTTCTTTGGTCTTCCTCTCTCTGTCCCTCCTCCCTCCCTACCTCCCTCCTTCAGGAAGCAAAGCCAGGTGGGGAAGTAGTCTGAGGAATCAACCATGAAGTTTCTATTGGGTTTTGCACCTCTGCAAAGTATTCTTGTCTTTGACCAAAAGATGCATTATGTAGACCTCCGTCATACTCCCTCCACCCCATGCAGGCACAGTTTTTCGCATGGCACCCCTTCCTATTCCTTTGGGTAGGGGTTGGCCCAAAGAAATAAACTGAAATTTTGCAGTTTCTAGCCTGTAACTTCTCTTCTACCTGAGTCCTCATGGAAGAGCCACACAGCCCTCTGTGCACTTGGAGAGAGGTGAGGGTTAGAGACCATCCTATTAGTCCTCAGCCAATGCAGTCTATGACGTCTTTGGCTTTTCAAAGGCCCTGTAATGATTGGGTGCAGCTTGCATGGTTGAAAGGTCATCTTTATTTCTTAAAATACATAGCCACTTTTCTCAGAATTGCTAGATTTCCATTGTAATGAAAGTCCTCTTCCATTTTGGTTTAGACAATCATCAAAGATAAGAATTGTTCATGAACGAAATGCAGTCATTCATAAAACCTCCAGAAGATTCTAGGAAGAAAGAACAGAAAGCCACGTGGGAGAGTGCACTTTCACTTGCCCTTAGAGGCACTCACAGGCCGAAAGTAAAACCAGTGGTGGGTTTGACCGAGCCACTATGTTTAAAGCTTTTCTGACATTCTTACAGCTATACTTATTGAAGCACTTTTTATTGCTTTATAATCCTTTAAAATCTTTTTGAATCAGTTATGTATATACACACACAATTTTAAAAGCCAAGTATTTCCATGAGGTTTGAAATGAAATCAGCATTTCGAGAGTACACGTGTGATCTCTAGTCAGCAAACAGTCACTTGGAATCCATTTTGAAGGATTGGCTGAGGTTTACATTTGTTGACAGTGTCTATAAGGCTGAGGATTTTTATTTATATAGGTTGCCTAAGATTTTTTGGTGTTTCTTTCTTCAGTGGATTTCAAAGTTTTAGTCATTGTTTTATAGAGCCTTGTCTTCAAAAACTACATTCGGAAGCGCAATATATAAGAGCAGAAGGGCTGTGTTTGAGGAACAAATTGGGGTCACTCTGCTCTCTCTGTACCACTGCTCTAACTACCCCCCACCCCCAAAAAGAGCCTCCTAGGGCACCTCTGAGGAATTCCCAAGGCTCTGCGGAAAGAGTTGAAAGCCACTGTTTTAGGTAGGTGTCAGTTATTAACCAGTGCCACAACTATAAGTACTTTGGTTAGTTTTACTATGTATTATCAAGATGTAAATATTTTCATGTTTCTGCACAGTCAGGGCTTTCTAAGCAAAGAAAATTAGAAACTGGGTTAAAGAAGAACTCTTGGAAGTTAAAAGATGGCTAAATGGATAGTTAGAGAACTTCCCAGAAGTATATGTCTATATTTTAAAGGGATATAGGACTCAGAGCCTTGGAGACATTCCCAAGATTATAAACACAGTGATACTTCTTATCTTCCCCTGGAGACATTTGTACATTCCAAAGGATAAGAACCCAGGGAGCGTCCTCTTTTCTTCCCAAGGGTAATTTGCTTCCTTTAGGTAGATTAGCTTTGTCTCCCTTTCTTAGGGGAAGGTGGCAGCTGGGCAGTTACTCTGAACAGGTCAAAATTTTGAGATTCTTTTCCTGTGATTCAAACCCTGTAATGTGCAAGCCTAATTAACTGGTTCTCATTGCTTCATCTATGGAGTATGAGTTGTGTGAAAATGTTACATTTCTTGCTTGATTTAAATAATAAGAACTCTGATCTGTGCTCCAGAAACCTTGTGTTTACTTTCAGGCTATGAATGAATAAATACAGAGATTACAAAAAAAAAAAAATCATCATTTCCTTTTCTACCTTTTCCAACTCCCAAGAACAACTTGTTCAACCTTTTTTTTTTTTTTTTTTTAGCCATTTTTAATTTCTTTTACAAGTTCCTGTACATTTTCAGAGAGAGGGGGAGAGAGCATTATATTTATTTTCTGATATTACTGAAAATGGAGTTGGTAGGTTTTTTTATTCTTCTGTGCAGCTTATTGCTTTTGTATAATATCCAGAAGGAAAAGAAATCCATAAAGGAAGTACATGCCCTTCTTTTTTTCCTTTAATACTTTTTATTGTGAAACATAACACCCAGAAAAGTGCTAAAACAAAAATGTACAGGTCAATAAATTATCACAAAGTGACCATCCATGTAAGCAGCATAACCCTTCTAAAAAAATAGAAGGTTGCACCTCAAAAATCCAACTCACAATCGTTCTCAATTATCCTCAGCCCCTTCCAATCTGCACTGGGAGATATAGGCATGATTTTTATTTTTATTATTCACTGATTAGTAAGTAATGATTTTATTAATAATTTCCTTGCTTTTTAAAAAGCAATTACTCTTTGATCAAGCACTCCCGAACACTATTGATTGGTGTTGCATGGTTGTGAACTCATATAAATAAATCACACAGAATGTCTTCTTCTGTGACTAAATTCTTTTATTTAATGTTATGCTTGGAAGAGTCATGCATACTATTTTGTATAGCTGTATTCATTCATTTTTGTGACTGTACCACAATTGATTATCTATTTGGTTGAAGAACATTTGGGTGGATTACACAACTAACAATGTTATATACATTTCAAACATGTTTCTTAGTGCACATGTGCATGTATTTCTGTATGTGATAGATTATCACATTAATGACTCCAATTCTTCACCCATCTTTGTATCTATACTCCTCCCCCTATAACTTTGCACCATTCTCTCAATCTGAATCTGGAATCAGCCATGTGACTTGCTTTCACCAAAGAGATTTTAGCAATAGAAGTATAAACAGAGGCTTAAAAAGCTTATGTTTTTGAGTTTCCTTGCCTTTGCTTCTGTGTCACCACCAGGAGAATAATCCAAGGTTAGGCGAAAATAACATGAAAAAAAAAAGGCCTATAGTCCTATTGCCCCAGAAGAGAACCAGCCAATTGTCAGACACAAGAATGAACCCTGCTGAGACCAAGAGAAGTGTCCGGCTGAGCCAGTTATAGAATTGCAAACTAAATAAGTGTTTATTGTTATATGCCATCGAAGTTTTGTGATCATTATCAAGCACTATTGCTATGGAATTTGTGTTCCCCCCACAATTCACATGTTGAAGCCCTAACTCCAATGTGATGGCATTTGGAAATGGGGCCTTTGGGAGATAGTTAGGTTTAGGTGCGGTCATGAGGGTGGGGCCTTCATGCTGAAATTAGAGCCTTTATAAGAAGAGAATCAGAGAGCTCTCCTTCTCCCCCACGTATAACTAGTGAGAAGGTGGCCATCTGCAAACCAGGAAGAAAGGTCTCACCAGAAAATGACCATGCTAGCACCCTGATCTTGGACTTCTAGCTTCCAGAACTGACAAAATAAGTATCTGTTGTTAAGCCACCCAGTCTATGGTGTTTTGTTATTGCATCCTGAGCTAATATGTTTATTATTTTAATAGAGAATTAATACAGAGTGGAATTGCCAAATTCATACTCCTACCAACAGCATATGAGAATTTCAATTGCTTGATATCTTCATCAACATTTGGTATTGTCAATCATTTTAATTTTAGCCATTCTAATGGTGGATGGTGATGTTTTGGTTTTAATTTTCATTCCCCCAATAACTAATGAGGTTGAGAACCTTTCCATGTTTATAGGTAATTTGTATATATTATTTTGTGAATTACTGGTTCAATTTTTCTATTAGATTGTCTTTTTCTTATTAGTTTTTTGGGAATATTTATGTATTCTATTTATGAATACAGATAAAAATATAAATCTATATATAGATATAAAGTTTTCTTTCAGTCTGTGGCTGGCCTTCTTAAAAATCTTAATTTCTCATAATGGTCTTACCAGATTTTTATAGCAATAATATATTCTAAGAAAAATTAGGAAATGTTCCTTCTTTTTTAATTCTCTGAAAGTATACATTCAGATTGATTTAATTTCTTCCTTACATGTTTGTAGAATTTACCAATAAAGATATCTATGCTTATAAGTTTTGTAGAAAAAATTTAAATTTCAGATCTAATTTTAAAAAATACTTATGAGACCATTCAGATTTTCTAATTTTCATGTGTCACTTTTGATAAATTGTTTTTGTTCCAGGAATTTTTCAATTTCTTCTAAATTTTAAAATGTATTGATATAACTTGTTTACCATATTCCCCTTATTATCATTTTATTATATCAGGATCCTTAAGAATGTCCCCATTTGCATTCCCAACATCATTCATTTCTGCTTTATTTTTTTAAAATTTTAATCAGTCCTGCCAGGAACTTAGCAATTTTGTTAGAATAAACTTTTCACTTTGTTGATCTTCTCTATTGTACATTTTGCATTTCGTTCATTTCTGTTCATCTTTATTAGTTCTTCCAATCTTCTTTGGGTTTAAGTTAACATTCTCTATATAAACGTCTTGAGATGAATGCTTAGATCCTTGATTTCAGCATTTTGTCTTTTATTACATATACATTTAAAGCCACATATTTCCCTCTAATCATGGCTTGCACCGAGTCCCACAAATTTTGACATGTGATATTTTTATTGTCTTTTGGTTCAAAATATTTTAAATTTTCCATAATTTTTTTACTTGGTACATCACTTATTTAAAAATAAATTTCATAAATGTCAAGCATCTGAGGACTCCTCTCATTATGTCTTTTTTATTGCTTCCTAGCCTAATTACATTGTGGTCAGAGAATGTTCTCTGCATGATTTCAATAATTTGGGTGTGCATTATGGCCAGAACGCGATCAATTTTGGTACATGTTACATATTGGTTTCCTCTGAATAACTTAGCATGGAACCCTAATCTGTGTCACAGTGACGTGTTCTTGCCCCCGTTGAAGTGCGGTGACAGCTGGAACTCCATGCCGGTCCCTCTGCTCCCTTTTCCAGCAGCAGCAAGAGACTCCTCCAAGAAACCTCCAGGACTTGGCAGTGACCAAAACTCATTTTAGATTCAGAGATATTCAAGAACACATACCTTCTGCTACTAGTCAAATGCTTTTTCACCACTCTAAGTAACCTATGACTACATTTTGGGGGAGACTGAGGGAAAATGTGTAAAGGATATGGATGTGCTCTAAAAGGGATTCTGTTACGTAGAAATTATCCTATATTTGGCTCTTCTTTTGTTCATTCGAGAGTCAGCATAAAAAGAGATATCCCAAGAATTAATTTATGAATTATTAATAAAGAAATCAGAATTAAGGATTATTATTAAACTACTGTGCATTAAGATTTCCAGAAAGAAGTACAATTAAATATGCAGCATTAGAAACTTCTTTTTTGCTAAAGAAGAAAAAGTGACCTAAGAATCTGTCAGATGCTGAGCAGTACTTAAGATGCCTTTGGTTAAATATGGTTTCATACACACACACGTGTTTCTGACCCCCATCCAATTTCTCAGTGTGCTAAGAGTACAGTTCAAACAATATGTACAAACGGACTCATATTTAAATATCCATCTATTATACTTATTTGCTCTCCTTGGGTTATAACTCAGTTGTAAACCCAGTCTTCATCTTTCTGACTTTCCCAATGATGGCTCCTTGTGTCCCATTTTGAACGCTTATTAGCAACCTTTCTATCACCTGCCAAAATGTCGCTGTGTAGATTTCAAGATAAACATTTTTGCTTGATTATGTAGCCCTGGTGCAGATCTGCCCTTACCCAGGACTCTGTTTCTTTTCAGTGAAGTCATTCCAGGCATAACAAAGCTGTATTTGTGGCACTACCTCTGTACAGACTGAGCAAGCAGGCAGGTCACCAGACTCATGAGTCAGTGACAAAAAGACCTGGAATCTGAGGTAATTCCTGGAATCTGAGGTAATCTGAGGTAATTCTGCCTCAAGGAGGACATTCCTTGTATCTACAATTGTGTCAGGGATCATTTGCAGGGGTTGGGTTGCTCAGTTCAGATATGTGTGAGAAAAAAAGAGACATGAGTCAATGATGACTCAAAAGATTTCAAGTCTGAGTAACAGAAGGTTGGTGATTCCCTTTTTTGATGTGAAACACTGGTTTGTGGGAAAAGGAGGACTGATGCTGTGAGCACATGAATGAGAGTTGTAAACTCAGTCCACAAGGGAAGGGAGATCAAATCTCAAGCTATGAAGCCCAGGGATTTGGTCTTTGGTAATCCCATGAATGGTGTCTTAGAGGTTAAAAATTCCGGGTGTACATATTCTTAGAAAATGCAGAGTTCCACCATGCCCCTGCCTATCTGTCTCCCCGCAAAGTGGGTGGGGTAGTTACATAGAGAGCACATCATTGTCACTGAGTAGGGGGTCCATCTTTCTCATACACTAAACACACTGTTTTATAATAGCCTTTTTACTTGTTTGTACTACTCCCTTAAATGTAAACTCTATGAAGGCAGGAACTCATGACTTTATTTTCACTGTTAAGTTCCTAGAGCCCAGACAGTGCCTGACGTAAATTACTAAGCTGTTTTTAGGCACCGTGAGTCCTATGATACAATAGCTCTTCCAAAGCGCAAGTTTATCATGGTGTCTTGGTGGATGCTGAGTACTGGGGCACCTGACATGTAAAAGCTTTGCTGATATATATTCAAAGGAAGGGAAATCAGTCTACTAAAAATATATCTGCACTCCCATGTTTATTGCAGCACTATTCACAATAGCCAAGATACGGAATCAACCTAAGAGTCTATAAATGGATGAATGGATAAAGAAATTTTGGTACATACACACAATGGAATATTATATAGCCACAAAAAAGAAATGAAATCCTGCCATTTGCAACAACATAGATGGAACTGGAGAACATTATGTTAAGTGAAATAAACCAAGCACAGAGAGACAAATTTCACGTGTTCTCACTTGTATGTGGGAGCTAAATATTAAAAACAATTGATCTCATGGAGACAGACAGTAGAATGATGGTTACCAGAGGCTAAGAAGGGTAAAAGGGAGGGAGGATAAAGTGGGGATGGTTCATGGGTGCAAAAATATAGTTGGATAAATAAGATGAATGATATTTGATAGCACAACAAAGCAACTATAACCAACAATAAGTTAAGGTATCCTTTAAAATACTAAAAGAGTGGAATTAGAATGTTTCTAATATAGAGAAATGACAAATTATTTTTATAATTTAGGTGGTGGATACTCCAATTACCCTGATTTGATTAGTTCACATTGTATGCCTGTATCAAAACATCGCATGTACCCAATAAAGAGATACAACTATGATGTACCCATAATAATAGAAAAAGTCATTTTATTTAATAAAATTTATTAAATAAAGTAATTTTAGGTTCACAGCAAAATTGAGCAGAAGGTACAGAGAGTTCTTATATTCCCACCATACCAACATATGCATAGCCTCCCCCATTATCCTCCACCAGATTGATGCATTTGTTACAATTGGTAAACCTACATTGACACATCATTATCACCCCAAGTCCATATTACATTAGGGTTCACTCTAGGTGTTGCACATTCTATGGGTTTAGACATGCATCCACCATTACAGTACCACACACAGTAGTTTCACTGTCCTAAAAATTCTCTGTGCTTCACCTGTTCATCCCTTCTTCCCCCTTAATCCCTGGCAACCACTGATCTATTTACTGTCTCCATAGTTTTGCCTTTTCCAGATGTCATATAGGTGAAATCATATAGTATGTAGTCTTTTCAGATTGGCTTCTTTCACTTATTTATATGCATTTAAACTTTCTCTGTGTTTTTTCATGGCTCGATAGCTCATTTCTTTTCAGTGTGAATAATATTCCATTGTCTAGATGTACCACAGCTCCTTTATCCATTCATTTACTGAAGGACATCTTAGTTGCTTCCAAGTTTTGGCAATTATGAATAAAACTGTCATAAACATCCACGTGAAGGCTTTTGTGTGGACATAAAATTTCAACTCCTTTAGGTAACCATGAAGGAGCACAATTGCTGGATCAGGTTGTAAACATATGTTTAGTTTTGTAGGAAACTGCTAAACTGTCTTCCACAGTGGCCGTATCATCATACTTTCCTACAGGCAGTGAATGGGAGTTCCTGCTGCTCCAAATACTCACTAGCATTTGTTGTTATCAGTGTTCTGGATTTTGGCCATTTTAATAGGTATAGTAACAGCGTTTTGATAAGTATTTGTTCAATGAATGAATTAATGTATGACAAATGTCAAATGGCTGTTAGGGTTAGGCTCTGGAGTACTAGAGAAACTACATGCCAGAGACTCAAGTGATGAAATAACAAATAATATATCTGTTGGGGAAACTGTTAGCAGGTTTCTCAACTTCTTTTTCAATGAGAGCTTAGTCAGGAAGTTGTAGAATCAGAGGAAGCCTGGGAGAAATGTATCTTCCCTTACTGGTGCCCTTAAGTGGGAAGTAGCAGAAAGGGTTAACAAATGCCACAATTGATTATTTCTCAAAGGAGAAGAGAGTGGGTGTAGGGGCTAGGAAGTGAAGAGAGAGGGAAGCTGGGAGGCTTATATCATAATGATGTATAGTATAGCACATTTCTAAAGATTTTTTGTCATGGAATCCCCCTTTGTTTTCACAGAGCATCTTAAGGGAGACTACTGTTCTCCTGAAACAAACTTTAGAGAAAACTGGCTTACTCCATTCCTCTAAAACATGTATCCAACCAGTAGTACCATAAGCAATTGGCATCTCTTCTTTGAGTGGGCCTAACTCTTAAAGGTCTTAGAGATTAATTTATTTGATCTGAAGAGAAGGGTAATAGTGAAAAACTTCTAATACTGGCATCCCCACCTGTGCTTCTCTTTATTGCACTTTGCAGATATTGCTTTTATATATATATATATATTGAAATTTTGTGACAGTCCTGTGTCAAGCAAGTCTATCAGTGCCATTTTTCCAACAGCATGCGCTCACTCTGTGTCTCTGTGTCACAACTTGGTAATTCTCACAATATTCCAAAATTTTTCATTATTATTATTTCTGTTACATTGATCCATGATCAGTGATCTTTGATGTTACTATTGTAATTGTTTTGGGGTGTTACAAACCACACCCACATAAGACAGCAAGCTTAACAAATGTTTTGTGTCTTCTGACTGCACCACCAACTGGCCATTCCCCAGTCTCTCTCCCTCCCCTTGGGCCTCCCTATTCCCTAAGACACAACAGTATTGAAGTTAGGCTATTAATAACCCTACAATGGCCTGTAAGTGTTTAAGTGAAAGGAAGAGTTGTATGTCACTCATTTTAAATCAAAAGCTAGAAATAGTTAAGCTTAGTAATGAAGGCATGTTGAAAGCAAAGTTAGGCCGAAAGCCAGGCTTCTTGGACCAAACAACTAGGCAAGGTGTGAATACAAAGGAAAATTCTTGAAGAAAATTAGAAGTGCTACTCCAGTGACCATATGAATGATAAGAAAGTGAACAGCCTTATTGCTGATATTGAGAAAGTTTCAGTGGTCTGGATAGAAGATCAAAATAGCCACAACGTTCCCCTAAGCCAAAGTCTATTCCACAGCAATTCTGTGAAGGCTGAGAGAGGAGAGGAAGCTGCAGAAGAAAAGGTGGAAGCTGGCAGAGGTTGGTGCATGAGGTTTAAGGAAAGAAGCCGTCTCCATAACACAGAAGTACGGGTGAAGCAGCAAGTGCTGATGTGGAAGCTGCAGCGAGTTATCCAGAAGATCTAGCTGAGCTTCTTGATGAAGGCGGCTACACTAAACAACAGATTTTTTCTAAGGGAGACAAAAAACAAAGCACCTTATGTTGGAAGAAGATGCCATCTGAGGCTTTCATAGTTAGAGAGAAGTTAATGCCTGGTTTCAAAGCTTTAAAGGACAGACTGCTGACTCTCTTGTGAGGGGCAAATGCAGCTGGTGACTTTAAGTTGAAGCCAATGCTCATTTGCTATTCCAAATGAATTAGGCCTTTTACAAATTATGCTAAATCTACTCTCTCTGTGCTCTGTAAATTGAAAAACAAAGCCTAGATGACAGTACATCTACTTACAGCATAGTTTACTAAATATTTTAAGCCCAATTTTGAGAACTCTGCTCAGAAAAAAACGCTTCCTTTCAAATTGTTACTGCTCATTGACAATGAACCTAGTCATCCAAGAGCTCTGACGGAGATGTACAAGGAAATTAATTTTGTTTTCATGCCTGCTAGCACAATATCATTCTGTGGCCCATGGACCAAGGAGTAATTTCAAATTTCAAGTCTTAGTATTTAAGAAATACATTACATAAGGCTATAGCTGCCATAGATAGTGATTTCTCTGATGGATCTGGATAAAGCAAATTGAAAACCTTCTGGAAAGAATTCACCATTCTAGATGCCATTAAGAACATTCACGATTCATGGGAGGAAGTCAAAACATCAACACTAACAGGAATTTAGAAGAAGTTGATTCCAACCCTCATGGATGACTTTGAGGGGTTTAAGACCTCAGTGGAGGAAGTACCACAGATGTAGTGGAAATAGCAAGAGAACTAGAATTAGGAGTGGTGCCTGAAGATGGGACTGAATTGCTGCAATCTCATGATAAAGCTTGAACAGATGAGGAGTCATTTATTGTAGATTAGCAAAGAAAGTGGTTTCTTGAGATAGAATCTACTCCTGGTAAAGATTCTGTAAACATTGTTGAATGACAACAAAAAGGATTCATAATATGTGCGAATTTAGTTGATAAAGCAATGGCAGGGTTTGAGAGATTGACTCCAGTATTGAAAGAAATTTTACTGTGGGCAAAATGCTATCAAACAGCATCACATGCTACAGAGAAATCTTTCATGAAAGGAAGAGTCAATCGATGCAGTAAACTTTGTTGTTGTCTTATTTTAAGAAATTGCCACAGCCACCCCAGCCTTCAACAACCACCATCCTGATCGGTCAGCAGCCTTCAACATAGAGAGCAAGACCCTCTATCAGCAAAGAGATCCTGACTTGCTAAAGACTCAGATGATCATTTGCATTTTTTATCAATAAAGTGTTTTTTAATTAAGGTATTTACATTATTTTTTTTAGACACGATGCTATTGCACACTTAATAGACTACAATATGGTATAAACATAACCTTTAAATGCACTGGGAAACCAAAAATTCATGTGACTGGCTTTAGTGTGGTATTTGGTTTATTGCAGTGGTCTGGAACCAAACAAACTATGTCTCTAAGGTGTGCCTGTAGTTGGTTGGAGAAGGTGATGAGAACATAGGATAAGAGTTGGGCTATGCTTTAAAAAGTAGTAAACTGGACCAGCATGGCACTGGATTTCTATTTATTTCCCAGTTGTTATGGTAATGATCTGAGTAAATGTCCAAATGTTTGCGGATCTACAATGCTTGATATCTTTTCCTTCCTACACATTGGCATTGTTTTCTGGAAAGGACTTTGGTTTGAAAATCAGAAAAGCTTATTCTCCCAGTTGCCAGGGGAAGAGGGCCAGGGTCGATAATGATGGCAGCAGTATTCTGTTTGCACTGGTCTCCGCATGCCTTTGCTCTCTACTGGGAGTGCTGAGGCCACCAAGGCACTTACTAAAACTGGATTTGCCACATGGTCACTGGTAACCTTCATAACCTCAAATTTTCAACATCCTCTCACAGTCTTAATTTTTTTTTTTTTTATTTGAGATAGAAGCTCACTCTGTTGCCCGGGCTAGAGTGCCGTGGCGTCCGCCTAGCTCACAGCGACCTCAAACTCCTGGGCTCAAGTGATCCTCCTGCCTCAACCTCCCTAGTAGCTGGGACTACAGACACACACCACCATGCTCGGCTAATTTTTTTATATATATATTTTTAGTTGTCCAGATAATTTCTTTCTATTTTTTTTTTTTTTAGTAGAGATGGGGGTCTCTCTCTTGCTCAGGCTGGTCTCGAACTCCTGAGCTCAAACGATCCACCCACCTCGGCCTCCCAGAGTGCTATGATTACAGGCATGAGCCACCATGCCCCGCCTCACAGTCTTAAATTACCTTGACTTTTGTTCACCTTCTCCACGTAGAAACTCTTCTCTCTTGGTCTAGTTATCACCGCCCTCTTGTGGTTCTCACTGACTTTTCTCAGCACTCCTCTCCTCCAGGACGGCTGCTTTACTCGTGCCCTCACCGTGGCCACACCACAAGCCTCTGTTACCCTTTATCTTCTTCTGATAATGTTTCTCACACTTTTAACTATGATAGCTGCTGCTTAAGCCCAAACATTTGTCTGTAGGCTGAAGTGATAGCTGGCGCTTCACCTGTCCGTCCACTGTGATGATTTGTAGACTTCTGGTTGTTTTTCTACATTTATTTTTTATTTGTATAAATTTATGCGGTACATGTGCAATTTTGTTACCAGCATAGATTGCACAGTGGTCAAATTAGAGCTTTTAGGCTATTATTTCTATATTTATTTTTAATTACTGTGTAGGATATTTACTGGCATATGTCTCTTTACATTTGTATTAGTGTATTTTGAATGCCGCAAATGGATCCAGGCATCAAAATGTGTCAGATTTATTTTTCCCCAAATCCAAGTACCAATGCTATTAACAACGATGTGTATAGTGCCTGAAAATTATATGAAAATCCTTTTAACCATTTTAATTCAGATGTTTAACAAATCTAATCTCTTATTCTAATGGATATATTGTCAAGTTAAAAAAATAATACAAATTCTTTAGCTTATTACTCCACCCAAGGGAGAGCTAGCTATTCAACTACTGCTTTGCTCCTAACTACTGTCTGCTCTGTTTGCATGATGTTGCTCTCATAATAATGTCATTGACATTGAAAGGGGGCGCATTTCTGAGGTAATCTAGAGTGTGAATGCTAAATTTAATCTCAATTGTACCTTCGGCTTTATTTGGTCAAATTCTAAAGGTGTTTTATCTCACATCATTCTTATGTCCACTTATAAGGACTTGAATATTAATATGTATACACATCCATATATAATAAATTCATTTTATTTCTATTGACCAACTTTGATGTTTTCTCACACCATGTAATGCAGTGCAATACAATACATGAAAAATCTCTTTTGATCAATACTGATCACTTAACAAATTGGTGAAGATAAAATTCAGGAAGAGGGAAGTTAAGGAAGGGCAGTAATAAGAGTACAGGTAAAAGGGTTAATCTCGGAAAATGCATGTTTTTCTCTAAATGGAGGAAAGCTTGATTTGCCATTTAAAATTTTTTATTAATATGTAATATTTGTACATATATCTGAGGTATATGTGAGGTATTGATACATTCATATAATATGTATTAATAATAATCAGATCAGGGTATTTAGTATATCCATTCTAGCTATTTTGAAATACGAAATATATTATTGTCAGCTATAGTCACCCTACTCTGCTAGCGAGCATTAGAACTTATTCCTTCTATCTAACTGTATGTTTGTATCCACTGACCAACCTCTTTTCATCTCTTCCCCCCTACACATGCCTTTTCCAGCCCGTGGTATTTGTCATTCCATTCTCTCCTCCATGAGATCAATGTTTTTGGCTCCCACATGTGAGTGAGAAGATGCAATACTTATTTTTCTGTGCCTAGTTTATTTCACATTCGTGCTGTTTGAGACAGCTTCATTAGAGTAGAACTGAATTGTGACTGCAGGCTCCTTTCATTTTAACTGCTTTCCAACATGAGTGGAATCTGGCCTCATTAATTTGGAGTTTTAATGAAAACTCTTTCTTTTCATATCATGTTTGATTCAGAGGACCGTATGGAAGGCCCTTTGGGGTATATTGTGCTACTGTCATGCTTTCAACACAGACTTACTTTGTGATTAACTTAGCAACAACCCCTGTCATCTTTGAAGACAGATCTGTATTTCAGAACTCTTCTGGGGACTGCTGTAAAACAAAGCACTCCACATGAATATTCAATGAAAAAGGGTAAAATAATGATGCTAAAAGCAATATAGTCATCGTTGTGCAGACATCATAGAGGGTATATGCACAAACCTGGATGGCATAGCCTGCTACACATCTGGGCTATAAGGTATAGCATAGCCTATTGCTCCTAGGCTACAAACCCGTACAGCATGTTACAGTACTGAATACTGTAGGCAACTGTAGCACAGCGGTAAGTACTTGTGTATCTAAACATATCCAAAGGTAGAAAAGTTACAGTAAAAATACAGTTACAGGACCATCACATACGTGGTCGGTTGTTGACCGAAATGTCATTATGTAGCACATGACTGTAATTCGCCAGGAAGATAATGAGATCATGAAGCAAAGGAGAAGAAACATTCTTTCCAATCGACGATTGCCTCATTATTTTTAATCAGTAAAGAAGTTTGGGCTACCTGAAAGTAAAATCATTGATTTTTTTCCTTGTGGAATTGTCTGTGAAGATTCTTTCCATCTTTCCAGTCAGGGTAACGGCCATGATTCTTTTATGCTCTCTTTCTGTTCTTTCCTAAAATCTGACACTTTCAATTTTTCCAGACTCTCTACTGAAAGGAATTCTTTTCACTCAGTTTGTCCAACATGAAATTGGAGTTGAAGCATTCTAAGCAGTTATAAGGGTGTTTTTATTTGCCTATCAGAGTTTCTACCACGTGGGCACCTTCAGCCAGAAAAAAAAGATAAAACTTTTGTTGACTGGGTTGAAGTGCACTGATTTCTTCAGGCATTTGGCTGGAATCCTCAAGGAAGATATTGAAAAGGCTGAGAGTGGTAAAACCAGAAAGATTGTAGTGGTGCATGCAGGGGGTATGAAAGAAAATGATATGATGATATTCTCAAACTTTTCAGCAATTATCTCATGGTCTAGGACAAACTCATCTTCTTCTTCTCGCACTGTTCATGTTCCCATGGCTCCATCTCCTGTAATGGCATCAGTTTCATCATTTTCATGCTTACCAAGAGCTGTGGATTCCACCTTTGAACTGTCTCTGACTTCCATCACTTTGCCTTTATTTCCATTATTACTGCTCTAGAATTTCAGGATTGTATAACCTCATCACTGAAACATAGCTTCTAACCCTATGCCTGTCTGCGTTAATTGCTCCCAACTGTTGTGTCTTTGGCCTCTCCCCAAGCCAATACATCTGCCACACTGCCAGCAGATAATTTTTCTTATTGCTATTGTGCTCAGTTTGAAAACTTCCAGCATCTCTCTGTTGCCAACAGAATAAAGTTAAAAACCCCTTAGCAATTACTCAAAGCCCTTTGTAATCTGGCTTCAATTTAACATTGTGTACATGTTTTATTTCCCAAACAGTCCACTTTCCTGTGCTAGACTATTGTCTATGCTCTTACTGTTTTCTTTTCCCCCACAAAGAAAGTCTTTTCTTCCTGTTGAAGTCATATCTGTTGATGTCATACACATCTCATGAGCTTCTGCTCAAATGACAACTTTTCTATGAAACATTTTCTAATTCCTCCAGCTGAATTTACTCTCCCTTTCCATGGTTCTCTCAGAGCTCTTTGACGTTCCGTTACAGCAGTGCTTCTCAGACTTTACTGTGATTAAGTTCCCCTGGGGATTTTGTTAAAAATGTAGATTCCAATTTAGTAGTTCTGGGGTGGAGCTGAGATTCTGCATTTCTAATAAGCTCCCAAGGGATGCCTACACTGCTGGACCTTGGACCCACTTCAAGGAGCAGGATAGCAGCATTCATGGAGAAGCAGCATTTATCGCCATTTTCCACGTATTGGAGTTTGCTGGAAACACAGCTTTTTCCCCATAAAGAACGCACTCTCTCAGGGTCAGCTCTTGGTTACACCTGTACCTCACACACTTCCCGGTCTGGTGCCTTGCTTGCAATTCTGGTGAAAGGTTCATTTAGTCAATGAAGTAACTGAAATGAAACTCCAAATTAAAATCAAGATTATGGCTTATCTGCAACTTTATTTCCCATATCCTTGATGGGAGAAAACTCTCTAATAGTTCAGAAAGCATATGCCTTCCTGGGTAGGTACTCTTAGTCACCATCTGATTTGTTGTCCTACCATTCAAGAGGACAGGTAAAGGAATTCCTTCATCTTACAGTACCAAGGTTTGGTCCCCAGACCTCATGCCCGCTGATAATTTTTGTGTTTGTCTTTACATTAAATAACCCAGGTAGAAATATCAATGGTAATTGAAGGAATTTCTGCTGTTTCTTTAATTGTCACCAGCTAACATTTTCCAATATATCAGGTTTTAGCATCCCTTTCTCCCTATCATCTTTAATTTGTCATCTCTAATAACTAGAACTAAACTTTTCTTGAAAAGCCTACCTAAACATGTAAAATCTATAAGCTTGATTTTTACCATATTTTGAGTTAGTTTGGCTTTTTAAAAATAGATTTGAGGGAAACTTCATCTGTTTGTCAAAAAGGACAAAGGCCTTGGAACATCTAGCTTCTTTGCTGTTCAGATGCTTTGTTTAGGCTTTAGCTTTTGCAACCGAGTCTGCTGGGATTCCAGTGGGTTGTGGCAGGCAGCTTATACAACGGCTCCCAGTGATCCTCAACTCCTGGTACTCAGGCCCTTGTGTTATCTATCCCCTCCCCCTGAGAATAGCTGGACCTGGTGACTTGATTCTAATGAATAGAATATGACAAAAATGACAGGATGTCACCTCTGAGATTAGGTTTTAAAAAACTCTGACTTCCATCTTATACTTTTTTCTCTGCTTTTGCTTGCTTGTTGGCATACTTTTTTCTTTTCCTTTTTCTATTTTTAGAGACAGGGTCTCACTCTGCCACCCAGGCTAGAGTGCAGTGGCATGATCATAGCTCACTGCAGCCTCCAACTCCTGGGCTCAAGTGATCCTCCTGCCCCAGCCCCCCAAGTAGCTAGGACTACAGGCATATGCCACTATGTCCAGCTAATTTTTTGATTTTTTGTAGAGATGGTGTTTCACTATGCTACCCAGGTTGATTTTGAGCAGCTAACCTCAAGCCGTTCTCCTGCTTTGGCCTCCCAATTGCTGGATTATAGGTATAAACCACCATGCCTGGCTGCTTACACATATTAATGAAACAAATTGCCATGTTGGAGACGCCTCATGGCAAGGAACTTAGGGTGATCTCTGACCAACTGCCAGCAAAGAACTGAAGGTTTCAGTTCAACAACCCATGAAGAAATGAATCCTGATATCAATCAGGGGTGAACTTGAAAGTAGTTCCTTACCCAGTCAAGCCATAAGTAGAAGACAGCCCAAGTTATCCGCTTGACTGCAGCCTTGCGAGACACCCTGAGCCAGAGGACTCAGTGAGGAGGCATCCGGATTCCTGACTCACAGAAACTGAGATAATAAGTGTTTGTTGTTTTAAGCCACTAAGTTTTGAGATGATTTTGTTATGTAGCAATAATTAGCTAAAACAGTGGGTTTCATTCTTTATGTATTTATAACAGATCTCTTTAACTTAGCAATATAATTTTCACTAGGATTTTTTTCATTAATATTCATATTTTTTACCTAGGAATCCCTGAATCCTGATAATAAATATTTAAAAGCCTGTTATGCCAAATATGATTGGTTGAAAGGTGAAAGGGACATATATAGATGAAATATACATAAAGATTCTGGTTTCAAGTCTCTGCTATATCTAAAGATACAGAAAAGAAAAAAGAGGATGTGTCCCTGGTGTTTCTAAATGGATATGTGTAGAACTCAAACAAGTCAACAGCTATGAGAAAAGAGATGGGTGCTCTGAGAAGACTGAAGGCTAAGATGAATGAATAATACTTTGTATAAGACAGATTCCTAGTAAGGCTGATATTTGAAATTGAAATATGAACTACTGAGTCTTGCCTTCCCATCTAGGATTTCATATTTTTAAAATAAACTATTGCTTTTTAGAATGTTACAGTGTCTCTTCAGCATAGCTGAGACCAATTCCCCTGAAATTTTTATTAAAATGCAAGCTACTACTAATATAGCCAAGACTTCTGAACAATATTATTCCACTGAAGTGTTTTCATATTAGATTCCAATCCTGTGAGAATACATTTGACTTCTAGCTATGTCCCAGGGAAATTTGATTCAAGTAAATATTAAATAAGAATAGAAATCATTGCCAAATCTGAACTGAATATACAGTGTGAACCAAGAATGCTAAAATATCATTTAAACAAATAATCATCTTTATGCTTCAGGCGATGAGTCTCAAAACTGCTTAACTAGCATTAATCTTCTCTTGGATAGGGAGAAAAAGGCAATTAGAGGTATGCTTAGGGTCACTTATGTCAACTATAGAGTGATCCATTTGCTGATAAGAACTGAAAATCTGGGTTTATAGAAGTAGTGTCTCAGGCTCTGGGCCACTTCTCAGTTTGTTAGAATGAGTCACACAAAGGGCATCAGTGTCTCTTTTTTATTTATTTGTTAACTGTTCATGGGATTTGTTGTTTAGTTTGTACTTGCTTAGGATATTTCTTGTAAGCCTTGATTTAGGTGTCAAAGATCTCGCATCTTTGCTGCAATATATCCCTTGTCTCTTTCACATTTTTATTTCATTGGAAGATACCGTTGTTGTGGTCTAACAAATGTGGGTCACACCTAGAACTGAGGTGTGCTTCTGATCATGGGTTTTTTGCATCTCTGGCAATCATGATACCAAACCTTGGCATGATCACCAGAATAAGATGTGTATGGAGAAGAGTACAGCTAAAGAGAAGCAGTATTTCACCAATCATGGAGCAAGGTCTAACTCTTGCAAGAAATGCAGATGTTATAATTAAACTAATAGACCTAGTGCTTCTCCCTGGCTTCATATGCTTAGGGATTTCCTAAGAAGACAATGCTTATGTGGGTATATGATTGAAAAGCAGTATTGGTTCACATTCATTAAATATGAAGTGTCCGATTTCAAATCAAAATTTAGTTTATTATATTTCAAACGAGAAGCAGTACAATTAATCAAAGTACGCATCTAAACTATCAACACAGTTTGCCATCTTAAGGTAGCTTGTTTATGCCAGCAGTGAAGAAGCCTGGAAAACTAGTGGTGATGAAATCGCAAAAGGCATTTTCCACAGCTTGTTGAGAATTGAATATTTTCCCTTGCAAGAAGTGGTCCAAAGCCAGCAAGAAGTGGTAGTCGGTTGGTGCAAGGTCTGGTATATGGTGGATGACAGAGTTTCCAAGTCCAGCTGCTGTAGTTTGAGCAGCATTGTTTGTGCAACATGTGGTCAAGTATTGTCTTTCAAGAGGATTGGCCTGTCTCTATTGGCCAATCTTGGCTGCTGAATCCCAAACATCATCATCATTTTATCCAATTGATTACAGTAGACATCTGCTGTAATCAACCGACCAGGTTTTATGAAGCTGTAGTGGATAATACCAGCACTGGAGAACCAAACAGACACCATTAGCTTTTTTGGATGAATATTTGGTATTGGACTGTGTTTTAGCACATCGTCTTTATCCAACCATTATGCTAAATGCTCGCAATTGTCAAAAAGAATCCATTTGCCATCACATGTAACAAGAGCATGTAGAAATGGTTTGCTTTTATGTCATGACAGCAAAGAAAGGCAAGCTTTGAGACGATTTCTCTTTTGACACTTGTTTAATTCACGCGCTACCCATCTATCCAGCGTCTTTAACTTGCCGATTTGCTTCAGCTGGTCCAATATTGTTGGAATAGTAACATCAAACCTTGCTGCTAATTCAGGCAAAGGTTGAGATGGATTGGCTTCCACTACAGCTTTCAGCTCATCATTATCCACCTTGGTCTCAGGTTACCATGTGGCTCATTTTCAAGATTAAAATCAAGATTAAAACAAAACAGAACTTCTCAAACCATCTGTGTACTGTGCATTAATTAGCCACATCCTTTCCAAACACTTTGTTGATATTTTGAGATGTCTGCGCTTCATTGGTTCCATGATGGAACTCATATTTGAAAATATCATGAATTTTTGACTTATCCACGGTTTCACAAAAATTGCTCTAGAAAAAATCTGAAAGATAATCACAAGCCAAACAGTGTGTTTGAAAGAATGAAGATGTACCTTCAAAATAAAAATAAAACAAGAAGTGTCAAAACGAAATGTCAGACATATCAACTAACTTAGTACCTAAGGAAATCAGACATTTCATACTTAATAACCTAATAAATCAATGCTGCATACCTTTAAAATGGAATCTTTTATCTTTTATTTTTTTCATCAGAAAGTATGGAAATAAGAGTGCACTAAAATAGTAGAATTTTATCTTTATTTTCACAGTAATGTCCTCACTACAGCCTTGTGGATAAGCAACTACACCAACTTTATCTTCAGTCTTATGAAGCACAAAACTGAACTGAAATCACAGTAAACCAAAGCAAGTTGATATCCTGGGCCTCACATTAAACTTTAGGCACTTTCTGCAGATGGTTCTCACAGTATCTGCCACTGCCTTCTGTGCATTAAAGTGGAATCTGAGAGATGGGGGTTCAGCCCTGTAAGAAATGCTTCTTGCAGGATGGGACAAAAACCGAATATACTTAAAGAATATAGGACTGTGTGTTAGACACACTGGACTTGTCCTGGCTTTGCCACAAGAAGCCTGGGTAGCCTCAAACCAGGCACTCAGATACCTTGAGTCTATAAAATGATTTGGATGACCTTAAAAGAATTTCTCAGTTCTAAGGATCCTTAAATCTCTGAAGAGGTTTCAAAGAGCTTGTCTGCAAACTAAACAACATTAGTATTCTGAAAAGTGTGGGCAAAACATAAACATTTATCTCAGAGAAGAATTGATGGATTTCACTTTCTGAAAGCACAGAAAGCCCTGGTGCAGTTCCTGGAGGAGACAGCACATATTTGAATGTTAGCAGATACCTGATCACAAACCCACTAACATCTGTGACATTCTTGTTGCCTGCTGACATTGCAGCTTGCAGGAATTTTTCTTTGCATTAGAGAGAGAGACCCAGTATAATCACAAAATAATACTCCCTGCCAATGCTTCCTCCCAAGACAGAGAACTAAACAAACTCATATTGAAAGCAAAATAGCCCCTGGAATTAGTTACAAAACGGAAATAATATTTACCAGTTTCCGTTCACATATACACAACTGAGAGAGGAAAAAACATCATTAGGCATGTAGGTGGTATGTTTTCAGGCTCTCTTTGGTTATAGAGAGTTGTAGGGAAGAACAAATCAGTAACTTTTGTTTTTCAAGTTTAAGCACACACAGTGTGATAGAGAAACGAAGGTCTCATAGCTCTCTGTACTAAAATGTGACTCAAGTTAGTGATCCCACTCGATTCCTGCCTCTCAGGATGCATCATCCTCATTAACCTTAGATTTCTCTCCGTATTTAGTGAGTTCTTGCCCAGCAGAGACCCGTCAGGAAGACATTTAACTTGTCCCTGTGGGTGGGAGTGGGGAAAATGTAAGGATTAAATATTAAACAATTAAAGTGACAAGGAGGTGACCATTTCTATAGACGATACTACAAAGACATAGGATGGAGGTGATGAGATAATACGTTTTGTGAAATAGTGCCTAATTGGGACCAATTTTGCTCTCTTTTAAAGTT
Organism: Indri indri; assembly: GCA_004363605.1. Taxonomy (NCBI): domain Eukaryota; kingdom Metazoa; phylum Chordata; class Mammalia; order Primates; family Indriidae; genus Indri; species Indri indri. The sequence continues at coordinate 38,248 of RJWJ010005438.1, forward strand.
TAGTACTCTGGGATACAATGTGGAAATAAACAGCCAAATAGCCCAAGGCAGAATTCCTTCATCATTTCTACATGAATTATGTCCCAGCTGGCAGGTAAGAAACTGGCAGCTTCCCTTCACTTTGGACAGATTGGGCAAGTGTCTATGAGCCAGTTGAGCAAGGAGGGGTATTGGGGAAGAGTCATTTTGACCTTATGGTCTGCATAAGGATTGATTTTCTTGGGTTTTACTTGCCTATGGCACCCAGAAGCTTTCTTTGAAGAATTCACACTAAGGGAAGAAAATTTAACCACACGAAAATTTGCTTCAAGGACAGTAGACCTGGACAGAGGGGAAGATGATTTTATGGACTGTGTAGAGGCCATACTTGTCAGCTGTTTCAACTTGAGCTCTCAGAAGAGGAGCTTACATGAAAGCAACAGTAAAATCTAAGGAGTAAGAAAGAAATCTAACTTTTCATTAATTAAATTTATGATATTTTTAAGGCATAAAGTCTCATTGCTTCAGATCCTCTGTAATCTAGCATAAAGTTAAAAGGGTGCAATTGAACCATATTAAGACACACACAGTAACATGGATGGACAGATACACAAGTGGAATAGCAAAGAAATGGGGAGGATGTACCTTTGGTGCCACTGCACAGCATTGGTGGACCAGGCTTCACTGCCTTTGGCAAGAGTCTTTCAGAAATCCAGACCAGAAAGGAGGAAATGGTAACCATCCCATGGAGGCCCAAAGAACTGCTTCACCTACCCAAGGAAGACGCCCTCTCGGCACTCTGAGAGGAATTTGAGAGAGCTGGAGTCATAAAAATGCTGTTTGGTTTACAGTAAACACAACTGGATTTTTATCCTAAACTGCTGTGGTTATGTAGCAAATAGCAGATTAGCTACATGCAAGTTTATGAACTGTTTCCTCAGTGATGCCATAATACCATTGCTTTTTGCAGCAAGGTAACAAAACAATTTTAATGAAACCAATAAAATGATTCCTCCTGCAAAAGGCTGATAATCCTCACCTTGTGCCATTAGGTCCTGCAGTTGCGGGCTACTGAGTAATGGAATTAATTGTTATTATGTTAGATACAATGGGGATTCCCATGTTCTGTGATGGTGACAGATGCATATTAAGAACCACAGATAAAAATAGCAACATAATTAAAATATAATGTAAATGTTGTGAAGTTCAAACTCAGCCTGTTCTATTGTTCATGCCAAGGCCTCTTGACAAGAAGAGTGTCAAAGATTTTGGTTTTTGAAGAAATCTCATTTTAATGTTTTAAATTAAATACAGATTATTTTTATAGAATTAGCACAACTTTGCAATAATAACTGTGCTATTTTGGTGTGATTTTCCACTTTTTAATCTGGTAGAGCACATTATGTTACTGGCACCAGGTAAATATAGGGATTCTGGGACAATTTAAGGGACACAATGACCTCCGTGTGTATCATATTAGGTGCTTTTTTGAATCACACAGTACCTACCATCCTCCACAGGCTAGTCAGGGTCCTGGTTTAAGCCTGGCTCACAAATCTCACAAGATCTTATTAGCCCCAATGTTAGAATATCTTCTTTCATCCCTTCTCAGTTTCATCTACTTCCCATCATCAGTAACACACACCTAACAAAAGGGGCAAGAGAAGAAGATCTTGTTGCTTACCTTGTTTAGGAATCTTGTCTTATTTGATATGTCATGATTTATATCATCACCACCGAGTTCAACATTCTGCATCAAAGCATGAAATAAGGTAAATAAATCTGAAGTGTATAGCTTAATGAATTTTTACATACATATACACCTGGGTAATATTTATTTAATCTATATTTACATAGATTAAATATAGAACATTTCTAGAAGGTCTTTTTATGCTCCTTGCCAATTAATACCACTGTCCAAGAGCTAACAGTCATTCTGACTTCTCTGTATGCAGAAACTATTATTTTATATCTGGCTTCTTTCTTGCAGCACCACGTCTATGAGATTCATCTGAGTTGTTGCACATATTGGAAGTTTGATCTTTTTATAGTGCCATGCCATATTCCACTGTATGAATCCACCAAATTTTATTTATTTATTCTCCAATTAATGAACATTTGGATTGTCTTGATTTTTTTTTTTTTTTTTACTTTTGTGCGCGAACTTGCTCTGAACATGCTTGTATTATCTTTCAATGGACATAAGCATTCATGTCTCTTGGGTAGATAACTAAGACAGGAATTGCTAGGTTGTAGGACAAATATAGGGTTAGTTTACTAATTGCCATCAGTTTCCAATCTTTCAATTGGTCCCCATTTCACCAAACATTTAGTATTTTTCTTTTTAAATTTTTAATTTTAAAATAATTATAGTTTCATATGGAGTTGGAAAAACAGTATTGAGGGATCCTGTGTACTTTTAACCAGTTTCCCTTGATGATTACTTGTTACGTAACTGTAGAACAATATCACGACCGGGGTACTGACATTGATACAATGTGTATGTATAGTTCTATGCCATCTTATCACATATGCAGATTTGCATAACCAACTTTCCAGTCAAGATACAGAACTACCCCGACACCACAAAGATCTACCTTGTGCTACTCCTTTATAGCCACACCCACTCCTTTCCCCACCATCCCTAACTTTTCACAGCCACTGATCTGGTCTCCATGTCTATAATTTCTTCATTTCAAGAACGTAATATAAATGGAATCACACAGTATTGATCTTTTCAGATTAGCTTTTTTCACTCTGCATAATGCCCTTGAGATGCATCCAACTTATTGTATGTATTAATAGTTCATTCCTTTTCATTGTGGAGAATTAGTCCATGACATGGCATGACCTAAGATTCCAGGGCATTTGTCCAATGGAGGAGAGAAGCTGTGGTTACACATGGTAAATACAGTTTGATTGGATAGTTTTTAACAAAAACTTACAGAAGTCATGAAAAATGAACAAGACTGATGATGATGGTGATGGCAATCAGAACACGCTCACTTTAAGAAAAGTCTGTAACAAACTACCATTGAGTTGTTGCCAATGTCCTCATCAAGAAACAGGTGTGAGCTAATTGCCATGCCAGTTCCTTTAATTACTGTGTTTGAGATTTCCTAGAAGTAGAGATAAAGAATGAGCCGTGCAGAGAGATTCCCGAGTGAGCTGTTGGGTATGAGAGTGATCCTCAGTTTACACTAGATTGCTGACTGATTTATTAAAGTAAAAACAATGTGAAAATGACAAATTATCAGTTTGATGAAACCTACTCTGTGACATAGGTGTCTTAGATATTTTATTTCCTTCATATCAACAACAAACCAATAAGGAAGGCATTACTATTGCTACAGTTTAAAAAGTGAGGAAATTGAAGCACTGAAGATTAAATAATTGGCCCCAGAAACGTGGCTAGTAAGTAGTGGAGTCAGATTATATTCTATGTGGTGTTAGTTGGGTCTGTGGTCATCTGGAGGCTGTATGAGGCTGAAACATCCAAGAGGGCTCACTGACAGACTATCCGTTCATATCGTTTTTGACTAGGAGCTCAGCTGGGACTGGCAATTAGAGTATCTCAATTCTTTTCCATATGACTGCTTCATGGGCTTGGGCTTCTAAAAGTATGGTGGCGAATTAAATGTTTCAAGCATGAAAGCAGAAGCTGAAGATTTCTTAAGGCAGCAGCCTCTGAAATTATACAGTAGCATTACTTCTGCTGCATTCTATTGGTCCAAACAGTCACAGGACCAGCCAAGATTCAAATGGAGGGGATACTGAAACAAGGGGCACAGAATTTGTGGCTGCCTTTAGTCAACCATAAGTATTGACCAATTTTTTTTTGAGAGAAAAATGTGATTTCTACTCTTCTTTATTTCAAAATATTAAGGAAATACAAATGTCTTTGCTTCATGGATACCTTTTATAATGCTTAAGTCAGGACTATAACTGTGCCCTTCACCCATATAGTGTTCATTGTACCTGATAGGTAGGTTTTTATTCCTCCCCTCTTCCCCCTCCCCCTTCTTGATTTCCAGTGACCTTTATATCTCTCTGTGCCCCGTGTGTGCCCATCAATTAGTTCCCAATTATTAGAGAGTACGTGTGATGTTTGCTTTTCCATTCCTGAGATACTTCACTTGGGAGAATGATCTCCAGTTATATCAAAATTGATGCAAAAGACATTATTTCATTACTTTTTGTGGCTGAGTAGTACTCCACGGTATATATTAATATATATCACATTTTTTTAATCCACTTATGAATTGATGGGCACTTAGGTTGTTTCCACAATCTTTGCACTTGTGAATTGTGCTGCAATAAACATTTGAGTGCAAGTGTCTTTTTGATAAAATGATTTCTTTTCCTATGAGTGGATACCCATAGGAAAGTAGTGGGATTTGAGTAGTGGGATTGCTAGGTCAAATGGTAAGTCTATATTTATTTCTTTGAGAATCTCCATACTGTTTTCCATAGAGGTCATAATAATTTGCAGTCCCACCAACAGTGTGTAAGCATCTTTTCTCTCCGCATCCACGCCAACATCTATTGTTTTTTGACTTTTTAACAGTGGGCATTCTGACAGGGGTAAGGTGGTGTCTCATTGTGGTTTTCATTTGCATTTACCTGATTATTAGTGATGTTGAGCATTTCTTAATTTGTTTCTTGGCCATTTGTCTATCTTCTTTAGAAAAACTTCCGTTCATGTCTTTTGCCTACTTTTTAATAGGATTGTTTGGTTATTTTCCTTGTTAACTTGTTTGAATTCTTTGTAGATTGTAGATATTAGCCCCTTGTCAGATGTACAGTTTGCGATTATTTTCTCCCATTCTGTAGGTTGTCTATTTACTCTGTTATTTCCTTTGCTGTTCAGAAGCTTTTTAATTCAATCTAGTCCCATTTATTTTTTTTTGTTGTTGTTGCCATATTTGCTTTTGGGGTCTTAGTCATAAATTCTTTGCCTAGGCCAATGTCTAAACGAGTTTTTCATACATTTTTTGGTAGAATTTTTATGGTGTCATGCCTTACATTTAAGTCTTTTATCCATCTTGAATTAATTTTTGTATATGGTGAGAGATAGGGGTCCTGTTTCATTCTTCTGCATGTGGCTATCCAGTTTTCCCTGCACCATTTATTGAATATGGCTTCCCTCCCTCAGTGTATGTTGTCTTTGTCAATATCAGTTGATTGTAGGTATATGGTTTTATATCTGGATAGTATTTACCAATTAAAACAAGAAAAATTATCTAGGACCACTGTTGCTTTAATTATCCAGGATAGCTTTGGGTCCTTGCCTCTGACTTGATATTTGATATCGTTTCATTTTGTTTTAACAAAGTCTAATATTGCAAAGCAGAGATTTAATCGAACAATAGAATTTAATAAATAGGATTAGTATTTCAAAATGCATTATTGTCTGAGGTGCATTTTGGAAGAAGTACAACTTCAAAATTATTGGCTTAAATGGTGTCAGGTATGGACTTTACAATCAGTTAATCTCCCACTCTGTTTGTGAGAACCAGAGTCCATGAGGGACCTTGTGATGTTCAAAGCTGGTATTAATCATGAAAACTGATTTTTGAAAAACATGGTCAAAACTTAGTCATGCAAATAGTGCCATTCCTATCTACATAATTATCTTGGGAAGCTATATGATTATGTCAATGATATTGCCTCAATAAAAAAAGAACTTCTGGAGATATTAGTTTAGAATTAGTTTCAGAGTCTGTAACACTCTGTTTGAAAATCCTTGAGTGTGACTAATGTTATAAGTGCTGTAAGCTAAACAGACCTAAGTCTGATGAATGTGTTGAGGCATCAAACTAGGAATATTGGTTTTGGTGCTAAACACGGTATAATGACAAACTAACAGACGAGTTTTCTTGTTGCTTATAAGTTGGTTTCCTGTAGCAGTTCCAAAAAAAATTCAAACATAGTTTGAGCAGTAGCATTTTATTAAATAAGTATACCTGTCACAGAATCTACTGTGAAAAAGACAACACACATTTGGACTGTTGGAATTAATAAACACAGATTAATTTTTAAACTGTCTGAAAAAACCAGATTATTTTATTATTATCTGTATCACTTATAGTCTTTTCTCATGTCAACTATCAAAATACTGTGTATGTATTAATATTTTATACACATATAGTGATTAACTTTAAATCTTCACAATGAGGTCATGGACATATTATCTCATGAACATATTGTTCAACTTCGAATGAGGAAATCAGTTTACAGAGAATTTAAGAGACATTTTAAAAAAGACCATTAGGTGGTAGATGCTAGAACTGTAATAAAACCAGTGGTTTTTTTTTTTCTCATATTGTAGCACTAGTCCTTTTCATAGTGAGATGGGTTGTTCCACATGGTGTCGTAAGCAGCAGATTTCATAAAGATATTTGGATCTAGAAGAATTAAAGTAAAATAATATTTTCATGAGGCAGCTACTTCATAAAAATGTTTGATCTAGATGAATTACGGTAAAATAATATTTTATGGGGCAGGATTTTTAAAAAAGTATTTGCAAGGCCGATCTAACACATTAATTTTCTCATAATTTCAATTGATTCAATCAATAATTCTTTTTTCATCATTTTTGGGTAATTGGATTTCCCCCATTATTTTTAATTTTATAGGCTCTAATAAGGATGTTTTAGTGGCACTTTAAACCAGGGCATTTGATTTTTCTAAGCACCACTCGCAGGATTGGTACCTGCACCCAAGCCAGTCTGTGAACACAACTGTTGTTCAGTAAATGTCTGTGGAAAAAAAGATCCAAATCCATGACAGAATCCCCAGGAACAACACTTCCCTTTCTCAGATGAAATTGCCTTTCACCATGAATGGCTGTGCCACTGTGTTTTACAATCCTGGTCTGTCCTAAGTACTTCAGCAACTCCTTGCTTAAGGCATCTCTGTACGTTTCTCAGCAGAATGAAGAATGCAGCCCATTGCAATAAGCCCTGGCCCAGAAGTTGTTCCTCTAATCACAAACATACCTGCCTGCCTTGCATTGTCTGCAATTTCTTGCTTTAATTGAAGAACAAAAGTTTCCTAATCACATTAGCCCAGAAGAACTGCAGTCAGACAACTTTAGGTCTCTTTCTTTTTTTAAAACTCATGCTCAGCTGTTTATCAATCTCATAGGCAATCTAAGTTCTTTGAATTCTGAAAAACCTTGCTTTTGCTTCTGGCATGAATTAACAATTTCTGTCTTCAATCCTATTCTCACCAATATCAATCTGCTTTCTGTTCATAGAAAGGCTTGGCCTTTAGGTGTAGTAAATGGGGAGAGGTGAGGTAGGGGGTCTTTTTTCCCCACGAGAGTGGAAGCAGGTAGGAAACTTGCAGTATTGCTGGTCTTTCTTTTTTATTTTGAAACAAAGGGAAAAATTCTTACGATAAATTCTCATTGCTAGATTGTAAATAGTAGGGGGAAATCTCTTAAGTTTCCCGACAGCAGAAATATATGCAAGATTCTCATGTATGAAGAAAAAAGTACACAGATTCCAAAGATGGGGATAATAGCTGCAGCTTGTGCATAACTGGGTTCCAAATTTGTTAAATTTCTGTTCTTTAGCCCCTTGAAAGGCCAAGGCTCTAAAACTTTTCCTTGGGGCAAACCCTTAATCAGTTGAACCAGGCTTGGAGTAGCCAGGATTTCTAAAATTAGGCTTGGCACATCACTTTGTATAGATCAGAGGGTACTTGCTCTCCAAATATGGGAGCATGTATTTACATGTGTGCACGTCTGGGGCATATAGACATGGGTTAAGAAAGGAGGTTTATAAAAATACAATAATTTCAAATTAGTGGGGAATTGGAGTGTTTAAATGTATTACATAGGAGGAAGCAAGAGATGTAGACAAGGAGAAGGCAGTTCCCAGAACTAGGTCTTGCTCTTGCCATACATTCGGTGAGTATTAGTCATAGTTCTGGACCAAGGCAACAGTTTTTCCCAAATGGGAAACCATGTGGCTCAGTAACTCCAAAAGTGCCTCTCACTGGGTCTGCCAATAAAAATTGTTAGCATTCAGAGATTAAGAATTTCTTTTCATTCTTTTCTTTCTTTCTTTCTTTTCTTTTCTTTGCTTTTTTTTTTTTTTTTAGAAGAGCAGGTAACTAGTTAGATGGGGCTAATTTTTCTAATTTAGTTCTATTATACTGGTCCTAAAGAGAGCAACAAAGGTGAGGAAGGAGCATGGCATTTGTGCTTGAAGTACTCCTTATGGTACCACTCTTTATTTCATTAAAAAAACCTAGTTTTAATATTTTGGCTTTCATATATGGGTCAAAAAACTACAGAGACTGTTAGGAAAATATCATGAAATTTTCAAACAGTATGGAGTTCTCCTCTTTGTCCTCTACTTCTATGTTCCCTAACCCCTGGGCTGTGGCCCGGTACCGGTCCATGGCCTGTTAGGAACCAGGCTGCACAGCAGGAGCAGGCGAGCGAGCAAAGCTCCATCTGTATTTACAGCCACTCCTCATCGCTCGTATCACCACATAAGCTCCACCTCCTGCCAGATCAGCGGTAACATTTGATTCTCATAGAAGTGCAAATCCTACTGTAAACGGCACATGCAGGGGATCTATGTCTTGCACACCTTATGAGAATCTAATGCCTGATGATCTGAGGTGGAGCTGAGGCAGTGATGCTAGCTCTGGGGAGCAGCTGCAAATACAGATTATCATTAGCAGAGAGGTTTGACTGCAAAATAAATGTAATGCGCTTGAATCATCCTGAAACCATCCTCCCTGACCCCACTCCATAGAAAAATTGTCTTTCATGAAACTGGTCTCTGGGGCCAAAAAGATTGGGAAATGCTACTGTACTTCATCTTCCTCCTAAATCTCTAGCAAGACCAGGGAAGTTTTCCCCAATTATTCTCTGAAATAGGTTATCCAGGTCTTTTGCTTTTTCTTCTTCTCCCTCAGGGATATCTATGATTCTTATGTTTGGCCATTTTACATCATCCCATACTTCTAGTAGGCTCTGTTCATTCCTCTTGATTTCTTGTTCTTTATTTTTGATTGACTGAGTTAATTTGAAAGAATTGTCTTCAAGCTCTGAAAGTAAATTTTTCATTTATTTCCTGCGTTATTTTTCTGGTTTCTTTGAATTGGTTTTGCATTTTTTCTTGGATCTCATAGAGCTTCCTTAGAATCTACATTTGGAATTCTTTACCTGTCATTTTGGTATTTTCATTTTTGTTGGAATACGTTGATGAAGAGCTGGTGTTCTCCTTTGGGGGTGTCTTTTCACTCTGATTTTTCATACTTCTGGAGTTCTTGTGCTGAATCTTTCCCATCTGGAGCAGCTGTCATTTCTTGTTTTGGGATTGCTTTTGTTTAGATGGGACTTTTTCCCATTCTGTGAGTCTGGAATTCACAGTTTGGGAGTTGGTTTTCCTCTTCCTCCTCTTCCCTTCCCCTGTGGATCTCCTTCCATCATCTGCCTCAAGCAGCAGCCAAAAGTAGATGAATGCACTAGCAATGCTGCTGCAGACTATGAGCTTCCCTGTCCAGGACCCCTCCCCATACTGACAGCACAGCTCTCCTATAGGGGAAGGGGTGCTCTGTGAGTGTGCCATGGCTCGGACCCACACTGCACTCTCCTTTCTGCCTGTGTGGGCTCCCTCACCTCCCAAGATCATTTCACAAGTCTCCCCTCTGTGTCCCTGAGTGACATGGTTGAGTCCTGGGGCTACAGGATCTGGCCCACAGGCTTGTCCTCTGACCTCCTAAGTTCAGTCACTAACCATGCCAGGGAGAAGCATACTGGTCCTGAGTTGCCCATGGAGTGCTCAAGCAAGCTTAATGCCCTTCCTCTTCAGGGTATGCCCTGCTCTGCTGGAGCACCCAGGCAAGTAGCACCAGGGAGGGCCATCAGGCAGGGAGTTCACAGTCCGAGTACCCCTTGCTCCACTGCAGGTCTTTAAGAGGAAAGGCATGAGTCCCACTCGCTGTGGAAGCCTGGGTGTAGTGGGCACACCAACAGAGGGGAAGCAGCTTCTCCTGAGAGCCTCAGCTCAAATGTCTCTTGGGGCACCTGTGTCAACCCACATGGGAGCTGCCATGGCTGTGTCAGCAGCTGTGGGCGAGAGAGGGGAGGAGGAGGAGAGTCCAAATGGAGCAGAGCTGGCACTCTGGCTCCCCTGGTGTGATGAATGCAGCCCACTCTGAATGTTCAGGCTTTGTGATCACACAGTTCCCCTGGGACCCACCAGCACCCTTTGGCCACTGCTGTTGGGCATGTGTTGGGAAATGTTTGTGTGGGGATCAGTGGCAAGAAAGCTGAAGGGCTGAAGCTCCCTGGAGAGGACAAAGGCACACAGTGGGTGGAGAAGCAGTATGGTACCCACCACCTGAGCTTGGGTCTGCAGTGAGAGGGAGTGACCCTAAGGGCACTGGCAGCCTGGTGCTTTGTTTTCAAGAAGCTCCCAGTTCACTGGCAGAAGCAGCTTGTGGGCTGGTGAGGGTAGAGAAGCTCCCCAGCAGCTCAGGAGCCTGTAGTCTGTCAGAGGTGTGAGGGGAGAAAAAACAAGCACCCCACTTACCCTTTCCACCAGGCTCCAATTTCCTTAGGGGTCGATCTCTGCCGAAATCCTGCTCCTTGTTGTGCTCTGCAACTTCTTCCTATGAAATCTCCGATAGCTTTAGGCACTTTTCACTCAGAATTACACCTGGGCTGTGTTATTTTTTTATCTGAAACTTTTTCTTCTCTCTGAAACAATGTGGTGACTGATGTCTCTAGTCAGCCATCTTGGCTATCTCATGACATCTTTAAAATACTGGAAAACAAAAACAAAACCCTGCTAATCCAAAATTCTATACCAACAAAAAAATATCTTGAGTCTTGGCCATGATGTCACCACACCTGCACGGACAGATTCTGAAATCTTTTCTTACTTTCTCAGTTCATTCTGATCACTCCCTTCTCCAATTTCTATAGCTCTGAACTTTGAATCACATGGTAGGTGCCTGATTCTTTCCTGTGCTGTCTTGCTCTTTTGAAATCCCATATCTGGGAGTCTTCAGAAGGCTGGTAGTTCTCAGGTGGAGAGAGAACCCGGCTGCACCCTCCTCTGCCTTACTTAGTGCTGGATTCATGGTAGGAGATGACGTGTTTACATTGAACTTCGTGGTTGGTTGCTTTTGACCAGGAGATGGCACATTTTTCTCACAAAACAATCTTAGGGGCAAAGAGTCTGTCTGATAGGTGACATGAAAAAATAGAGGACCAAAGAAGGCAGCTAATTCCTTCCTATGGCATATGTTGCTTTTTATTTATTTATTTTTTATAGGCAGAGTCCCTCCCTGCTCCTTAGCACTCTCCACCCTGCTTTTTTCTCTCTGCCTCTAAAGGACCTGCTTTGTTCAGTGAAATCTTTGATAAACTGTTCAAATACCAAAGACATAAAGGGGCAGAAATATTCTCTTGGTGAACCCACCTCATCAACATTCATAATTCCAGAGCTGCTTTCCTTGGAGCAAGGGGGTGAGGAAGGCCAGCCATAGAAGGCTTTGTTTAGTTGAGTGGGGGAGCCAAGTTGCAGGTTACTTGTGAGATAAAGGGTTTAAAGGGGGACTGTTGAAGAAGCAGAGGGAAGACACAAGGGTTCTGGTGGTGGGAGAACTTTCACAGAGAAGATATCAGAGATCTAAGGAGGGGGATTCTAAAGTTTTGTTGAAGTGTGTTAAGTAACTTCCTCTGTATCCCCCTGACATTGCTAATACTTTAGAAGTTGGATTTATTAGGAGGAGATGAAGGAGCACAATGTTGCAAAATTCTGATATTCGTCTCAAAGAGGGTACTGGGTAAGATCAGAGGCAACTACAGGAAGCCTAGCCTTCATGAATTAATTAAGGAGCATTGCCGTGGTGAAAAGAACAGCTGCGATTCTGAGTTTTTCCAAGATTTGCCTGGACATTGCAAAAAAACAATGCTTTAAAAAATCACTTAATTTTTAAAGTGGGCAGGTGGAAACCTTTTTTTAGCTTGCCAGTAGAAATTACATTTTGAGCTCAGAAGGATATGCATCCTAAGTTATTTCTCATCAAAATAGAAACCATGGATAGACCTGAAAGGATAACTTTACAGGTCAAATTGCCAAGTTTAATAAATCAAGGTGTCTTTGCACATACAGATAGTCTCTAAATAAAATGCACTTTAAAAATAAACAACAAACTGATAATTATATTGACAGACCTCCTCTGTAACTGTATATTTAAAGATGTCTGTGTTTTATTTTCCACTTTTCTTCCTTTAATGGATATTCTCTTACTTCAAGAAGTACCTGCCTGCACATATTAGGGCCTCTTTTCTCCAGGTGTGAGTCCTTCACTCCTGACCATCAAAGACAGACAATTAGCAGATGCTTCATATTAGCTTTGATTGCCATTAAATAAATGAGACTGTAATTGTGCTCATTAGGAAAACAATTCACAGTCCACATCTAGAGCTATTCCTGCTAAGATGTAGCTGGCCCACCTGGCAGGACCCCACTGCAGCACACAAAAAGGCCCTTGCCTCAGACATTGCTACAAAACTAGTTAAGTCAATGCTGATTTAGAAGGTATTTATTATATTTGCTTGTACAATGTAAATATATTTCTGAGCATAATTACCTAAGGCCATTCCCAAGGGAGTGTGCAAAACTTGGAAACATTCTAATAGGTAGAATGTTTCCAAAGATGGCCTCATGATTCCTCTTATCCTATGTGCAATTTCACAAGGTGACTTTGCTCTTTTCCATCAAGAGATGAGAGTTTATTTCCTTTATCTTAAATATGGCAGAAATCACATTTTGGGATTTCCAAGCCTAAACTTGAAGAGGCCCTGCAGCTTTTGTGCCTCTTGGAGCCCAGAACAACCATTTAAAGTCTCACACTAAAATTCTGAAGAGGAGGCCATGTGGAGAAAAGCGCTGGATGGTGTGAGATTATAAAGAAAAAGAGGCTCAGCGTAGCCCTGGCCATTCCACCACCCCAGCAGAGGCCCCAGACATGAATGTGAAGCTGTCGTGGGTCTTTCAGCCACATCTGAGGTGCTTTAGCCAACATCATGGGAAGTACAGCCTTGCTCCTACTGCAGAATCATAAAAGCAAATAAGTGATTTTTGTCATTTTCAGCCACAAATTTTTGGAGTAGTTTCTTATGCAGCAATAAATAGCCAAGACCAAAGTGAATTAGCATTGTAATAACGATAATAATGATGATGATAATAGCAGTTAACATTGATATAGTAAATCATGTGTGTTGGCAGTGTTTTAAATGCCCTGCTTCAATTCTTAATTTAATCCCCACAATAATTCTGTTAAGTATGCATTATAACATACCCGTTTTTACTAATGAGAAACTTGAGGCATGAAGGGGTTACAAAATCCAAAGTCACAAGGTAAATGGCAGAGATGGGATTGTATGAACACTTCTTAGGTGCTAGGGACTATCCCAGATTCTTTCCATATATTATCTCTGTTAAGTCTCATGTCAACCTGTGACATAAATATTAGTTCTTCCATTTTAAAGATAAGTAAACTAAGGCTAGAAATCTGGTAAGTGGAACAGCTAGCTGTTAAAGCCAATGTAACTAACTCCAAACTCTAGTCTGCTTTTACTCAACAAGATGAGCCCTCTCCTCAAAGATTCCTTTGGTTATTCAAAATCCCCTATAGGAGGTCTTCCTGAAAACATTTATCACTATAGTAGATATGTAACAAGGCAAGGATATCTACTCTCTCCATTCCTATGTAATATTGTATTATAGGTCCTTGTAGTAGGCAAGAAAAAGAGATAAAAGTCATGCAGATTAGAAAGGAAGAAATAAAACTGATCTTTTTCAGAGACAATATGAGTTCCTCTACAAAAGTCCCCCAATAATATATAAAATAAGACAATAGAACTAATAAGTGAATTTAGCAAGGTTGCATGAAACAAAGTCACTATACAAAAGTTAGTCATATTTTCATACACTGTCATAAACACTAAGAATTTGAAATTAAAAAGTCCCCCTTACAATAGAACACAAATCACAAAATACTTAGGTATAAATCTAACAAAAGACATGTAAGATCTGTATGCAGAAACTGAAAAACACTGATGAAAGAAATCAAAGACTTAAATAAGAGATATATCGTGGGTTGGAGGACTCAATATTGTTACCAATTTTCTCCAGACTGATCTATAAGTTAATTGCCATCCCAGCCAGAATCCCGCAGGATTTCTATTTGTAGAAATAAATGTGCTGATTCCCCAGGTGATTCCATTTTGTGGTTAGCACTCTGAACTGCAACATTAGGCTATAAATTTCTTGTGGACTGGGACCATTTAATTTGTCATTGAATCCCCAGAACTTTGCACATGGTTGGCATTCAGTATATGTTTAATAGAAATAATAGATGAGTGAAGGAATATAAGAGAGAGGAACAAGTTCTGGTCAAAACAGGTTGGGAGCATGTTGACTCTGAGATGAGGTGATATGTCCATGACATGACATGTAGTGAATGTATAGGGGCCCATGGCTCTAACTGGAGAGAGAACTTTGGGCTGGAACATAAATTCAGGAAATGTGATAATACGGCTGGTGGTTTAAGCCATAGGTATAGATATAAACATGGCTCAGGAGGACTGTGAGAAACAGGAAAGGAAAATCTAGAGGAACAGATGAATAAATAATCTAGTCCCTGAATTCATGGTTTATAATCTTGGTGCAGGAATTGCATCATTTTTATTTCTTCTTCTGCCATCTCTCTAAGTACTGGGGCTCCACTTCCTGCTAACAATCTAAATGCAATGTTCTACCTGCCGTGACGTAAGCCCTTTGACTTGCTGTACCTCAAAGTCCCAGTGGCTGCTCCACTCCCATGATCGTGTCTAGCTCTAGTTCCTTGGCTTTCTAAGTCTTTGGAATTCAGCTGCAGTTATTTCTTTTGCTGAGTCATATTGCATAACATGATGATTGTAATTGGGAGAAATATTTTTGAGGCTAATAAAGGTCTCTGTAATTTTAAAAAATATGCATGTATCTTCTTTTTGGTAAAAATTCACTTTATGTTAATCCTATTTAGATGGTTTTGACTTTGCAATCACCATTGAAACCAATAAATACATGTGTGTGTGTATCTTTGAGAATGAAAGGGTAAAAAAAATCCCACTTATAAATAAGAATATTACCCATTTCAAGTATGTTTGCTATTTTTTCCCCATCACAAATATCTATTTATAATCTGAAATAATCACCACCAACTGGCTGCAAACAGCTTCCTGTTTGTTCCATTAAAAATAACAATACATGAAAATGTTTTTAAATTTAAATTTTAGAAGTTTTAATTTTATACCAAGGAACCAAATATAGTAAGCTCATATATAAATTGATCTGATTAAAGCATAAATTTTTTCTTAGACAACAATTTATCTGACTAATAAGTTATCAAGAATGACCATTCATTATCTATTTGGTATTTCTTTTTTGGTGATCATTGCATTAAAAAAATACCTTCGTTTTGTTTAATGCTTGGCAGTTTGCTAAATAAATACTTTGAATTTAATAATTTGTTCAGCTTGTGCTAGAATGACAAATGTGCTTGATGCTGGGAATATTGAGATAAACATGTTTTTCAGAATAATTATCAATCAGAGAAGCAGAACAATTTAGGGCACACATATATATACACGTATGTCTACTACATATCTATTTCTACATATATATGTTGTGTGTGTATATGTATATATATACACACACACATACACACACACATATATACACACACACATATGATAAGGAATATATCATAGAGATTTGAACTTTTACAACTGTGGGAGCTAAACAGTCTATGGGAGGCTATTTCTTCCTTATCCGAAGCTGAATCCTGGAGCCCGCAGAGCAGGCATTTGGGAAGGGCAGATGGCTGTGAAGTGGGGGAAGCAAGAAACTGATGAGCTGGAACCCACCCACAAAGATGGACCAGAACTCTCATCAATGTCCCTCACCCATAAGCCTCCAACTTTGATGTTAGAGCAACTCGTAGGTACAGCCAGGGCTCTTCGCCATACAGCCTAACAAGCTCCTGGCCCAGGAGTCCAGGAAGCTGAAGGAGGATCCAGCAGGAACTGTGGGAACTGGCCTGGCTGCTGCCCTGCGCCATCCAGGTGAGCTGGCAGATGAGCAACACCATGTGACATGCAGCGTACCCCATGTTCTGCCATGAGCTTCCAGGTGTAAAAAGACAAGGTGGCTGCTGCTTCACTTCCACCATCCAGATCTTGCCTGATGCCTCTCATAGCCCAGACAGACCCAGAACTGTGCAGGGAAGGGATTCTTGGAAATGTAGTTCTAGCCTAGCTAAGTTGACGTAATAACAGACCTACTACCTGTCCTTGTCTTAGTCATAGACTGACAGCCACCCTGTGAAGAGGTTAGGAAAAATACATTCATTTTACTGATGAGGAAAGACACTGAAACTCTGATGTGAAGTTATAGCCCCAGGTAACAAGCGGAGGCTGGAGCCAAGACCAGACCACACATGTTCTGATTTCCAACATTGGGCTCTTCCAACCCTCCTGCTGCTGCAGAGAAGAGTGCAACTCTCAAAGATGACATTGCTCCCATATGGTATTTATGCAGATTTGATACATTGCTTTGCCAATCTTACCTAGATATAATCAATAACTCATGCAGAAACCAGCAAGTTAAATGATATGATGTTCTTTTCCAAGTTTTTAAAAACACATTAGCATTTGGTTTGTTATATGTCTAATTCATCCTACTTGAATTTTGTTCTGTGGAAAATTTGGAGCACAGTGCCTAAAACATAAGGTGTTTTATAAATATCAGTTTCCTTTTCTTGTCAATCTGAAAAATATTTCTGTGCAATAGAGGTTTTCTATGAAATCTTCATTTATCCCTGTTACAATCAGATTTTCTTTTGGAGTTGAAAGTACCATATTGTCAAAACTAAACTTTGTCTTTATTGCCTAATTAAAGAATTATCAACATTTATTTATTTATTTATTTATATTTTCCCAGACATGGATTTGAGGAATTGATACATTTAGTGCTGAGAAAGAGAAATCAAGAAATAGAAGTGACTTACCTACCCTGTGACTTACTTACCCTGTAGTCTTTGGAACTGTATTTTCAAGGAGTTGGGTTCTCTTATTCTAATGTTTCTAAAAGTTTGGGGATTTTTGTTCTGGCTCCAACTTTTTCAGAGGTAAACTGTCTATCCTTGTTGTTTTCCTAGTTTGGCAGATACATCTGGCCCTGAGTGTCTAAAGTGCATTAAAGCCTCATTAAAGTTACTAAAAATGTGTTTGCATACTCCTTCTCAGCAAGCAGATGCCTGCCCAGACACTTCACTAGCTACCTAAGGACTCATTTTACTGTCTGGAGAAACAACCTAACTTTTCCACACATTTGCTGCTCATCTGGACAACAAAACATTCTTCCTAAGAAAAGGAAAAAGAAATGGCATCAGCAGTCTAGATGTATGGGAAGGGGGCCAGGGCTTGTGACATTAAAATAAATGGAAAATCCAGGTCAGGGTTGGGGGAAAGACAATGGTAAGGGGATTGTTAGACATGTTGCTCTCTAGCCTGGTGATCAATTAGTAGCGGAAAGGTTTGATTATAAATCAAAAAATTATATCATCCCCTTCTTCATAAAATCCTCTCTCATATCTGTTAGAAATGGCAGAGCTAGAGAAGATCGGAGGAAGGCAGCAAAAAGGGTAAAGAGCACGGTAAAAGCAAAGAGGCTGTGGCCAGGGAGAGGAAAGGCTTGTTTCGCAGGTGTCAGTGTGTTTGGGCTGGGAGGCATAACTTGACCTTGGAGTAGTGCGCTAAAGGAAAGGAAAACTGTAGAGGCATGTGCAAGGATTTCAGAGGCAGAATGAAATGACTTCCTAGTTTTGCCTCGTAGTGGGAGAGCAAAACAGTTGGAAGAGCCTTTGGGCTGAGGAAATTGAGCTAGGGTAGTGTCTGAGGCAAACAGGAATCTCTTAGCTTCCTTCTGCCTTTAAGTCTCTTGGATTCTCCAGATCGACCCAACACTGGGTCTGACTCCATCATTCAAAACTATGTGTATTGTTTTCCTTTTCCCATCACTGAATCAGCTCTCCCTAGTTTTTTCATAAACGTTTTGAGGCCAGGGCTTTTTCTCTCCTATTCTCAGTAATATCCCTGGTGTCTCAAATGACACATATGAGATACTTTACAAATATCTACTGAACAACTTCGTGGTATCAGCAACCTCCCTTCCAGTCACCCCCACACAGCTGAGGCATGTTCTTTGATGTGTGCTGTGGATTCCCACCTTTGTGTACATCCCTACTCCTTCACAGTAACTGTGGCTGCCATCACCTTACCCTGAATTTTAGCACTTCACTATCTCACCCGCGGATTATTGCAATTGCCTTTTAGCTATCTTTTCCTTTCTGGTCTTTCCTGTTCAATTGATGTCTTCTTGCCTTATTAATTTTTCTGAAGCACCATGTCAATCATAATAGTTCCCTGCACAAAGAATGACTCCTCATCACTTATGTCTTATCATCTAAACTGCTCTATTTAATTGAGTTTACTTCCTTCATTTATAAAACGGGAGAATGGAATGAGATAATCTACAAAATTCCCATCCTGCATTAACACCCCACATGATTCTATTTCACTTCTTGATTTTTCAGAAGTAGGCGTTTTGACACCCCTGAAAATGCCTGGTTGATCATCTCGATTGAGAGAATTGGGACACATGATCTGAAGCACTTCTCTTTGGAAAGGCATGGGTCTTTGGAGAATAGCAGAATGGATACACAAGTGTCTGTGTCTTTGACCCAGTGGCTTCTGCTAGAAGAACACAAGCTCCCTAGGGTACGCAGTGTCCTTAGGAAGGCAGCAGATGATGCTAATAAGCATGGGTGTCCTAACAAGCATTTGAGAAAATCAACCTGCTTTATAGCGTATGCCTGGAAAAGATACGAGGATACAATTGACCACTATTTAATTAACAAGGCACACAATTTGACTGTTGTATTATAATTCTGAATGGTTACAGTTTGTATTTTATAAATAGGGAATAAGTGGTGTTCACTCATTTCTGTGGTGTTGGCTAAATAATCCTTTTTTTAAGTTACAGAAAAGCACAGAATAGAATGTGAAATGAAGTGGATAAAGTTTTCTGTAATTTATATTTGAAGTAAATCTAATAGAGCTGTCACATAACTTCCGGTGGTAATGGAAGAAATTTAGAATCAGACAAGCTTTTTTGTAGTTTATCCTGAAATGTTACTCATTCAAGTGGCCACTCCTTAAGTTTCTTTTTTTGAAACAGAGTCTCACTCTGTTACCCGGGCTAGAGTGCCATGGCGTCACCCTAGTTCACAGCAACCTCAAACTCCTGGGCTCAAGCAATCCTTCTGCCTCAGCCTCCCGAGTAGCTGGGACTACAGGCATGCACCACTATGTCCGGCTAATTTTTTCTGTATATATATTTTTAATTGTCCAGCTAATTTCTTTCTATTTTAAGTAGAGACGGGGGTCTTGCTCTTGCTCAGGCTGGTCTCGAACTCCTGAGCTCAAACGATCCTCCCGCCTCGGCCTCCCAGAGTGCCAGGATTACAAGCATGAGCCACTATATTACCAGTGGTCCTCAAATTTGCTTGGCTCATCATAGAGCTTTTTAGGCTCCTGGTAGTAATTACAGCTGGGGAACCCAGGTTTAGGGACCAATGTGGCAGACTCCCACACAGTAACATAAGACTTACATCAGTTTCTTTTCCTGGAATCCCCAACATGAGTGTCTTTTCCAACCCAGCTGGACTTTTGACTGGACTCTCTGTTTCCCCAAACCAAGACAGTAGGCTGGATATAAAGGTGATTTCATGAGAGATCCATGGGGCAGGGAATCAGAAGAAACCTGACAGACCTGCTGTGAGTCCAAGCATCAACTCTTAACTAGCATTAAGACCTTGAGCAAGGCAATGATCCCTAAGTGTGAAGTCCTTCATTGTCAAATGTAGATCTCAATTAGGAAAGCCACAGATCTTGAGGATTAAAAGGTATAATGTATAGGCAAGTTCTTTGCATGCTTCGATGCAGTACATTGCTCTGAGGTGTTATCCTGTATTATACTATTCTCTAATTTTGTGTATTTCTCCAGGGAAGAGATCTCATTTTGTCTTCCCTGACACCTCTTTTATCTCTGGAAGCTATGGGGCAGAAAGCAGAAATTATACAACTATGTTGTCATACACATCCAGAATGGTGTCTGAAATCTGTGTTGTGGCTGCCACCCTCTGCCCCCCAACTGCCTACACTTCTCTGTGTTGCCATTGGCCACTGCTGACCACTGAGAGGTTTTATTTTGGGAGTACATAGCTCATAGAAATACTTTTGAGGTTGGCCCTTGGGCTGTAGGGAAACTTAGGAAAGACAGAGACTATCTGACGTGGGATACAGGGGCAGACGCTTTCTGTTAATGGCAGGATTTTAGATATTGTGCTTTGTATGGTCACTTGTGTACAGCTGCTGAAGATACATTTCTCTATTGGGACAAACACAACTGAAGGGTATACAATCTTCAGAGAATAGTTGGGAGGCAAAAGCTTGTGGAATTACGCAAGTGTTGCTTTTTTTGCCTCTTAATAATCAAACTGTATTCTATAATTTGCCATGTTTGTACATGATATTTTAATGGCTGTTATAATCCCCTGGTTCACGGGTGCTCATTGCCCTTGACCAATCTCCTTCCAGAAGGAAGCACCAGAAGGTGCCTCTAAATGTGTTCATAATGGCACGCTTACAAGTTTTCTTTTCCTTTTGCAATAGACAGATTTGACAAGAACTGCCAAATACAAATAAAAAGTTTGACTAAGAACTAAATAATTCCCATTTCAGAGTTTCTGACCAAACCTTCTCAGTATTAATCAAAATTGGATGGCCAGACAATTTGAAAGGACAAAGTTGTTAACAGGTCTGGGTATAGGAAATCTGATCTTACTTCTTTCTTAAACTCCAGGGACAGTCTTAGCAGAGGAAAGACAGACTCATAATGGTAACTCTCCCGCACTTACCATGTGCCAGGTACTATTCTATGCCCTCTATGTCCATTAACTCATCCATTCTCTCAACATTCTTCGAGGTAGGTACCATTATGATCTGTAATTTACAGAAGCTGATTAACAGATGGTGAATGATAAGACTGGGCTTTCCACCTAGGCCTGTTGCCACAGTCAGAGCTCAGAACCACGGCTCTGTCTGATTTAGTAGGCAAGTGGATCTGAGATAAAGGCAGTTAGAGGGGCTCTCAGCTCCCGTCAGCTGGGGTCACTAATCACTCCTGTGTTCAGTCTCAGACTCATTCAACAACTGAGTAAATCCTGAGCAGGGCGGGAAGCCTATCGGCAGGAGGTGGATCCAGAATAATTTGTGCTGGCACAAACCCAGTGTCCCCAGAGTGTGTCCGGAGTCTCCACTGCCATCCATCATAGTCTCAGCTTTCTCCAATCTTTGCTGTACTGGCCCAGGCTGTTGGGCTGTTCAGCTCAACTCTCCAACTCACACCTTATATTCCTGAGACTGGGGAATGCTCTGAATTCCATGCAGCTTCTCTGTGGCCCTGGGTTTGGCCTCACTCTTGCCAGTCATCTCAGTAGGGAAGATGAGGAAGCTGGATCTTCCTCCCAGCACCCTCAGTCACTGATGGTGATTCTGCTATGATTAGCTTAACACTTTGGCGCCAATATTTATCTTTAATCACCCTGACTGGTCATGACCCACCATTTGCATTTGGCCCTATCCTCTGATCAGTTAACCTTGTGACAATACCCGGCCCCTAGATGCCGCTACAGGAGCCCTCCTATAGCTCGGGTTGGATTTTCCAGCCCACTTTCCTTTTATTTCCAGTCATTCCTCTTTCCTATCAACCTTTGTCACAGTATACCTCATGCCCTGACCTGCCTGAATTGGGACATTTTTCTCTTTATGCAGGTCCTTATGGCACAGGAACTGTCGGTTCTCTGCAGGTGGAACTCAAGTTCCACCACCCTCATCACCAGGGCCAGCCTAGAAGACTGTGAATCCGGTGGTTTTTGGCACCACCTGGGCTATTTTGGATGCTTTCCTTGCCCTGTGTCCTGGTGCTCTCATAATTGCTCATGTACCTTGCTCTCTTACCCTTCCCTTGCCTTCTCTTCCTCACATCTTAGGAGTCAGTTGGTGACAAGTGACAATGGATTATTCACATACGCAAATAAGAGTCAATGCATTTTTGACAGGTTCTTAAGGACTCTTAGTGGATAATGCAGCAACAAAGGTATTTTTAAAGCTGAGAAAAATCAAATCAAATATTTGCAAGTGAAAAAATTTTGCTTTTAAATTTCATAATAAATTCTATAACTTTTAAAGCTCTTTCTGGTATATTTTGTTAGATTGCAAAGCGGACACAAATTTTTTGAAGCTGTTCCCATCAAGCACTTCCCTTGACCCTTACCACTTACTGTCCCTTACTCTGAGCCTAAACACAGGCACAAAAATGAGGCCAAGGGTCAGGGGCAGAGCCCTTAGTGGGGGAACCATTACAAACCAGCATTTTTCCTCTGCCAATGCTGTTTTGCAGATCTTCCTTTTCAGGTCTAATATTTTAGGTATATTTTTTCTATTCTGCAAAACATTTCCCTTTAGAGAATTGTTCATGAGAAAATAATTAGATATGCAAATAGGAATCGGACCTACGATGATGAGAGCATGTCATATAATCTGTGAAGATTTTCTAGGCTTATGACGGAGAGAGGGCAAAAGTAAGATGACTGGTGTTCAGGAGAGTGAGAGGTACAATTGCTTCTGCCTTATCAAATTACCACCCTCCTGCTATTCCATTTCCTGACTTTGCATTCTCCCTTTTTGTATAGCAATACTAATTACAGAAATAGAATGTCTTATCGTTGCTATTAATATATTTTTAAAATGTCTGTTACATACAAAAAAGGGGTAAGATATTTGAATCTTAATGGCTTCTATTTTATCTGGAGTATTTCTTTTGTGGTACCCCTTCTGAGTCCCAGGTGCCCTGTCTGTGTTTCAGAAGCAGATGTTTCTTTGTTTCAGTAGCACGGCAAGAGGGAGAAGAGGGAAGAGCATTCCTGTGGGCATGCCCTGGAGAGACAGGCAGCAGGTGGAAAGGCCACCACAAAGGGTGGAAACAGGAAGTGATAGCAATGGCCTGATTTTTTAGCTCACAGTAAAACTTACAACCAGTCATTTTGTTGTAAAAGTTGAATTCATTTAAATGACAAAAAAAATAATAATGAAGAGCCGTGTGTGCACACTTCTTCTTAGAAAAGATATCACTAATTTGGCTAAATATTATTAATAAATGAAGTGAGCTAACAGCCCCAGAGAAAATTCAAATGCCTGCTTTCATCCAAATCTTCTATAAGTGGACAATAGCTCTCATTGCCGTATCAGGAAAATTGGGGAGAGAAAATAGATCTAATTTTCTATTCTTGTCACTGCAGTTTCAGAATCCTTAAGTAGCTTCTCACTTTTGCTCTACATATCAAATTAAAACTTCTACCCACAGCCTTCAAAATCACACACCTGGCTTTCCTTTCTTGTCTGCTCTCATCTCCTGATTCAGTACCATAGCAGGAACACTCTTCTGCAGCACAGCCAACCTCCCTGAGGATCCTGTGGCGAGACTTTCCAATATCACCATTCATTGAGTGCACACTCTGGGCCAAATGCTCACCCAGCCCATGTGCTTTGCAGGTATAGGATATCCTCATTTTTCATGTCTGCTCCTACCCAGAATCAGATTTCCATTTTAGAAAGATCATCCTGACAATGGTTTTGAGAATGAAAGATTGGGCAGGAGGTGACTAACCAGAGGGTATTGACAGAGGAAAATACAAACAGTTGGGGTGGGAAAGGAGAGGAAGGATTGCTTCTATACAACTAGATTTACCATTAGTGGAAACAGTTTATTATTTTATTATGGTTGCATTTACTAGTAACTTAAAAAGCACTTTAAAAAAGAAATGGTATCTATAGTAACCAGAATTTCATTTTTAGAAGCACAAGTGTTGTCTTTAGATCATGTTTAGCTAATCAAATGAGGACATAGCCAACCCATGAAAATGAGAATTACTTGCAGGCTGTGAATATAAAATATGTGCAATTCACAAAGTTGCTACAAGAATTTGCTCCCTGCAGTTTCAATGCCCCAGTTTTCTCAAAAAGCTCCTGATTTATTTTTTCTATATTATACCCTAAAATAAACACTAGTTAAACAATTTTATCATAAAACAACATATGCTTAGTATAAAAATATGGAAAATACAGATGTTACAAGGAAAATAATTAAATGACCTGTAATCTTTATTCAAGGAAAGCCATTGAATTCTTTGAATGTTCTTTTAGTCTATTTATTGGCATAGATGTATATGTATATGTACCTACACACACATAATTAGAATCATTGTGTATATTCTAATTTATGTTTTTATTTAATGTCAAGAGTTTTCCATTGACATTCAAATTTTTATAAAAGCATAATTTTAATGAATATATCATATTCCAATATATGGATGTGCCATAATTTAACACTTTTTCTATTAATGACACAGGCAGAGACTGGTTAGATGAGCATCAATCCCATTTCCTTCCTAGGTGCCCAGGAAGCTGATACATTCAAACTTCTCCTATGGTTAGGTCCACGCCATGTAACTGACTTATGGTCAATGACATCTGGAGCAGGAATATCAGGTCTGGCCCTTAAAATATACCTTTCAGTCTTCCTCTTCCTTTCTTTCATTCTCTGCAAAACCAGAAAGACTCAGATGGTAGAGCCATAGGTAGAAAGGCACCTCAAGGTCACCACTTGGAGGAGCCATATAAGAAAGTCCCTAGACCTGCCTCAAACTCTGGTATAAGTGAGAAATAACTGTTTTCATGTTAACCCTCTAGGAAATGAAGCTTGTTTGTTTCAGCAGCTATCATTATTTATGTTGACCAATGCCAAAGTTTGAGTTTTTCAAATTTTACGTGATTTATAAATATACCAAAATGTCTATCTTTACACAAATATCATGGTATGTCCTTCTCCTTGTTTTCTTAGGCTAAATTACTTAAGATAAATCTGGATGGGATTTCTGGCTTCCATCTAAGATCTGGAAAGCTGGAAAGAGCATTATTCTTATTTAGCAATAGGAAAAAGCTGGATAATCTGCAAATTAATAACTTTTCTTAAAAGCTTCACAGAGCTGAAGCCACAGGCAACTAATGGGCCTAGAATGTAAGGAAATCTAGTGCTGGACAAGACACTAGCACTGTCCCACCTGTGAGGGTAAACAGGGAAGACAGGGTTTCCTTCCATACAAGTGAAGGCACAAGAAACATTCAGCCAAGATTTCTGTCAAATTGCTAAAAGCTGAGTGTGGGCTGGCATGAGGATACAGAACTCCTGGGAACTGCAGACACAGGGGCATTTGTGCCCACTTGCAGATTTTTCTCTATGGAGCTTGCCAGGTGCTCATGGGAAAGAATAGGGTGGGCAGCCAGGACAAATGGAGAAAGGATCTTTTGGTGGTGTTGGCCTGGGGATGGTGGTAGTTACCACTACAGAAAAAGCATGATATCCCACTTGTTTTATTCTTCCTAAGGAATAAATACCTTATACTTCAGGGGTAAGGATAACAAAACTGTTACTCTCAAAGCACAGGCAAGACCTACTCTTGTGAAAAAAGAGAGTGGAGGAAAACTTCTACCTATAAAGGAGGTGCCTAGACCTGGAAAGGTCTCCTTCTGCTGGGGAAGGGAATGGAAGTGTCACTAAGTATGCCCCACACCAAGACCAGGGTCACAGGATCTGGGTAGGCCTGAGGATGAACCAAGACAGCGGAGATTTCTCACTTCCCAACTCTTGCCCCAGCAGGCCAACAAGCACCAAGAACAAATAGCAGCGGACTATCTTTTGGAAGGAAAAAGAATACAGAGAGACCCTCTTGGAGGTGTTGGTTCGCCTAAAGCTGAGGGTGGAACAGGAACATTGAAAAAACCATGTGACACCCTCACCCTAAACACAGGTCACATAAAAGGAATTTGAAGAAGTGCACTGAAAGTAACTCTAGTGACAACAAAATCAAGTTCAACTCCTGACTATACTGACTCAACTGCCCACACTGATGGCCTAGCAGAATAAGAGGCATGACCATTTCTAGGCATGAATTCTATTTACTTGTCTTATACAGTGCCTTGTTAGCCAAGGATTTTGGCTTTTACTCCAAGTATGATGGGAAACCATTGGAGGATTTTAAATGTCACAACCTGACATATTTTAAAAGAATAATTCTGGTTTCTGAATTAGAGATAGAGAAGGAAAAGAGTGAAAGCAGGAGACCAGTTATTGCTGCAGTCCAGGTGAGAGATGCTTTCTGATTTCTGGACCTGTGCTGAAGCAGCAGAAGTCAAGACATAGCTCATTGTCTGGGTCTATTTTTGAAGGTAGAACCAATAGGATTCGAAAATAGACTTGGGGATGAGGAGAAATAGAGCTGGGAAAGAGCAATAAGAAGAGTGAATTGACATTTAATAAACTGGGGAATATTAGAGGAGGAGCAGACTGGGAAAGCAAGAGTAGAAATTTGGTTTGGCCATGTTGAATGCGAGATGCCTGGTAGACATCACAGTGAAGCTAATGAGTACACAGGTGAGGGTATGAACCTGTGTTCAGGGAAGATGAGCAGACTTAAGGTATAAATCTGGAAAATATCAGCAATTACATGGTATTTTAAAGTAGTGAGACTGGCCGATATCATGTATGGAGTGAATGTCCGTAGAGAAGAGAAAAAACTCAGAGACTAAGTCCTGAGGCTCTTCAATGTTCAGAGGTAGGGGAAGTGAAAAGGAACCAGCAAAGGAGATTAAGAACAAATAGCCAGTGAGGTAGGAAGACAAGAGAACAATGTCCTCCTAGCCGAGTGAATAAATGGTTCAGGGAGGGAGTGTTAAATGTGTTAGATGTGTTAAACACTTCCAGTATAGAGAAATGAAGACCAAAATTACATTTCATGGCTTTAGTCCTTTGTGACTTTCAGGTCAAATATTTTTCTCAGCTTGTTGGTTTATTTAAAAATATTTTTTAAAAGTCTTTTTCCATAGAAAATGTATCAATTTTGTGTAATAAATTCCATTGAATGTTTTTTCTAGTTTCTTCTTTTGATTTTTAATTTAGGACAACCTTTTACATATAGAATTAGAAACTATTATATTTTATTCTAAATTTTTATAGTTCTATTTGTTATATTTCAATATTTAAGTATAATTTTAATTCCTACATCAAAGGGATACATGACAATTTAGTCAACAATTCCCCTAATGTTAAACATATATATTTCAAATTTTTGTTAATATGAAAAACACTACAATGTATATATTTTCATTTAAATCTTTACTCATATATTTGAAGATATTCTTTGGATATATACTTACATGTAAGGATTGTTTGACCATAAAATTATATTAAAAGTATAACATTTAAATGTTATATTATATCAAGAGTTAATCTCTGAATCACTCAAATATGAAAATTAAAAAATTTATTCATTAATTCAACAAGTATTTTTTGTGTACCCCTGTGTTCACCCTTATGTCCCAGGAAGTATTCCTGAGACTGGTGCTGTGTTAGTAAACAAACAAAAAACAAATCCCTGTTCTGATGTAACTTACATTTTAGCTGGGGGAGACAGACAGTAAACAAAAGTCATAATAAATAAGTAGATTATATAGTATAATGTGTAGCCATAACATTATATACTATCACAATTGTACAGTATAAGATGGTCATAGTAAGTGAGTAAATTTTATAGTCTGTTAGAAGGGGATATGTTATGGAAGGAAACAGAGAAGGGTGGGAGGTTATGTGACAGTGAGAAGCAGAGGTTGCAGTCTAAATGAGGCCATCAGGGTATTCACGTTAGTTGCCATCATTGGACAACTAGAAGGAGGAGTGGAGGAGCTGCCCATGATGAGGATGAAGGTTCTAGGCAGAGAGAGCAGCTAGTGTGAAAGTCCTCAAGGGAGATCATGTCTGGTGTGTCTGAAGACATGCGGGAGGCCAGTGTAGCTGGAGCAGGCAATGGAAGGGACAGTGGAAGGAAGTTTGGCTGGGAAGATAATGGCAGGCCAGATCATCTTGGATTTTATAGACCATAAGGGGCAAAAGTAGATGCAGGAAGGTCAGCAAGGATGCATTTGTATTAATCTTGGTGAGAGAAAATAGCAATTTAGACTGGTTTTGACTAAAGTAGTTACAGTAGATGAGGTAGAAAGTAAATTCTGGATATAGTCCCGAGAAAGAAAAGAGTGGTTTGTTAATGGATGGGATGTAGGCTGTGAGAGAAAGTGATGGCTCCAAGTTTTTTTTTTTTTTTTTATTTCAGGGTATTGTGAGGGTACAAACATTATGATTACGCTTTATGTCTTTGCCTCACCCAAGTGCGGATTAAAGGCATGCCCTTCCCCCCCACAGTGCTCCCCATGTCCTTTAATTGCGGATTTACACCCCCACCCCGGCAATCCCCCTAATCCCTGGAGAGTATTTCTGCCATGTGATCAATCTAGTGTTGATCAGTTAGTACCAATTGGATGGCGAGTACAAGTGGAGCCCATTCTTCCACTCTTGTGGTGCCTCACTTTGGATAATAGGCTTAAGTTTAATCCAGGAAACTATAAGAAGTTCTAGATAACTGTCATTTCTTATGATTGAGTAATATTCCATTGTAAACATATACCAAATTTTAATAATACACTCATGGATTGAAGGGCACTTGGATTGTTTCCACATCCTTGCAATAGTGAATTGTGCTGCCATAAACATTCGGGTGCAGATGTCTTTATCATAGAATGTTTTGTGCTCTTTTGGGTAGATGCCTAATATTGCTATTGCTGGATCGAATGGTATTTCTATTTTTAGCTCTCTGAGGTATCTCCAAATTCTTTCCTGCAGAGGTTGCACTAATTTCCCGTCCCACCAGCAGTGTAAGAGTGTTCCTGTCTCTCCACATCCTTGCCAGCATTTGTTGTTTTGGGATTTTTTGATAGAGGCCAATCTCACTAGGGTTAGGTGACATCTCATTTTGGTTTTGATTTGCATTTCTCTAATGATTAGAGATGTTGAGCATTTTTTATATGTTTTTGGGCCATTATTCTGTCTTCTTTTGAAAAGTTTCTGTTCATTTCCTTTGCCCATTTGTTGATGGGGTTGTTTGATTTTTTCTTGTTGATTTTTTTGAGTTCTAGATAGATTCTGGTTATCAGCCCTTTATCAGATGTGTAGAGAGCAAATATTTTTTCCCATTCTGTGGGCTGTCTATTCACTCTAGTGATAGTTTCCTTGGCAGTGCAGAAGCTTTTTAATTTGATTAGATCCCACTTATTTATTTTTGTTGCTGCGGCGATTGCTTTGGGGTTCTTCTTCAAGAATTCCTTGCCTCGGCCGATGTCTGAAAGGGTCTTCCCAACATCTTCATTAAGAATTCTTAAGGTTTCATGCCTTAGGTTTAAGTCTGTTATCCACCTTGAATTGATTTTTGTGAGAGGTGAAAGGTGGGGGTCCAGTTTCAATCTTCTGCATGTGGCTATCCAGTTTTCCCAGCACAATTTATTGAAAAGAGATTCTTTTCCCCAGTGTATGCTTTTGTCAGCTTTGTCAAAGATTAGATTACCATATGCAGATGGTTTCATCTCTGGATTTTCAGTCCTGTTCCAGAGGTCAATGTCCCTGTTCTTATTCCAATACCAAGCTGTTTTAGTTACTATAGCCTGGTAGTACAGCTTGAAGTCTGGTAGACTAATACCTCCCAGTTTATTCTTTTTACTTAAGATTGCTTTGGCTATACGAGGTCTTTTCTGGTTCCATACAAAGCATAGAGTTATTTTTTTCAGATCGGAGAAGAATGATAATGGGATTTTGATAGGAATTGCATTAATTCTGTAGATCACTTTAGGTAGTATGGACATTTTAATGATATTGATTCTACCAATCCATGAGCAAGGTAGGTTTTTCCATCTGTTTACATCTTCTATAATTTCTTTTTTTAGTGTTTCATAATTCTCCCTGTATAAGTCTCTTACATCTTTC